>WSFP011532048.1:0-12000 GCA_009831015.1 Picea engelmannii
GGGGGTAGATTCCTTGCCTGGGAAGCTGAATATTACAAGGGGGCGAATTCTGGGTGGCAAGACCCATTTTTGTAGTGGTATAGCAGGGAATTTCCTTGCTGTTACAGCCAAACACTGCCTCTAACTGCCAGCCAAGTTGTATCATCCAAGTGACCACATTTTCAAGACAATCTTGTGAGTTATATCAAGTTGTATCGCTGGGCGGAGGAGGTCTCATACACCAATTTGGTGTCTGGCTTGGCCGTGACCTAAAAATAGATTATTATTATTATTATTATATTTTGATGGTATCAGTTCTGAATTAGAGGATAATAATTGGCTCTTTCATTTGCTGTGGGATTGTTCCTGTTGTTTATAGTTATTGTTGTTGTATATTATCTGTTGAATATACTTCCAAGCGCTGCAAAACTATTATGCCAGCATGCAATCCATACACGTAACAACAACAAACTGAGTTTATATTGGGCTTTGGAGGAAGACTACAAAGTGTTAGACAAAATAACAGCATCAAAATTTATAACAACAACCACCAAGGCATTGTACAATGGATTTGAGTTTGCTATTTAACTGTTTGACGAAAATCCAATACCAAAGACGAAAATCCAATACCAAAGAAATCACCAAAATGCACCAACAGTCATCACCAAAGCTATATCAGCTGTAGAAAAGGAGTAAACAGTGGTTATGTGACAAGCCAGCCAACTGTTTGACGAAATTTACGAGTCAGAAAATGCACATAGACCTACAGCAATAGGCAAAAATTTATAACAACAACGAAGAGGGATTGTACAAGGGTAAGAAAAGACGAAGACAAAGGAGGAGCTCATGGCCGAAATTTCGCATCACATTCAACAAACCAAAAGGGAGTATCTAGCATTGGGCAAGGAGATTTGTGCAGCCATATCCTTCCAAGCCTATTGCACCCTCAAGTACGGAAGCTGGCCCAAGGATTTGGACAAGGATTCCTTTAAAGGCACACGGCAGAAATTGAATAGAGATGAGCGTGAAGGATAGGTGGAGGAGCATGCATCTAGCCATGTTGAGGATGTGTGCATAGAGGAAGACCAAACAACAACCTATGATACACCATCAGAGCTAACCATTGAGGTCGATGACACTAGTGTGTTGGATGGGTATACCTATGATGAAGTTTTCAAATCAACAAAAGATGAGGATGCAACATCTTGTCCTACTTATGATGACTATGAGAAAATGTTCCAATCAACCAATGTTGATAATCCAACATCTTTCCCTGTGTATGATGCTTATGATGAGGGTGGTTCAAGCGTGATAGCACCTGTGCATGATGAGGATTCAACACCATATCCTATTTATGATGCCCATGATGATGAGGGTGTGACTGTACCTCAATATGATGAAGGATGGGTGTTTGAAAAATTGCCATGGGATATTGATCTATCCTCTCAAGAGCCATGCATGGAGTATGGCAAAGAAGGTGCTGGCGGGGATAACATTATTTCAGATGAAAGTACATCAGAAAATCCCTTGTCTGACAGTCCACATCACGATGATGAAATTGAACAAAGACCCTTAGCATTACAAGATTTGGAGGATCGATTATTGGTCACGAAGTAGCAAATTGTACGAGTATTGACAAGGGCAGATGGTGCTCATAGATTCATTAAAGATCTTATGTGGAAAACTCAGATGGAGGAGAGACAAAAAGGAGTTGCAGATGGAGTTACTAGTGCTCAATTACACATAATCAAAAAGACACTAGAGTAGATGAAATCAGATTAATTGCAACTATTCATGGACAAGGACCTTTCTCTTAAGTTCGCTGAAGACAAGACAAGGGAGGTTGAGGAGTTTTGTTACCAGTTGAGTTTGGAACACTCTTCATCGCTTATAGTAGAGACTCCATCATCTTTGGCAGCCGTGACACATGAGGGCGTGAGTGGCACTCATGATTTGAGGGAGGAGCTTCTTGTGACGATCCTGCACGAGGAGCATTCAGAGTTGCAGGTGCTTGAGGAGAGGTATGACGCAGAGGGTTTTGACCATGATTTTGTTTTGCATTGTGGGGATCATGAGTTGCTCCTGTTGGAGAGCCCACTAAAGGCTCAAGGCTTAGCTACATAGGATATAGTTGAGGACATTCCTTGTGGACCAGGCTGCAAGGACGTCTATGCATCCATGGATTGGGTGGACATGTATATGAAAAACATGGGCATTCTCTGAGATACAGGTTCAAACGACGTTAGTAGAGTGATGGATACAGTAGCACCTACAGGATACATGATGGTATAGGACGATTCAGTGATGGGAAACAATATGCATGGATATGCATTGGTAGGCGGTAGTGTACAATGGAGTTGTGTGGTATTTCTGCTAGGGAGACTGTTGATTTTTGTAGCTTCGGGAGGCATTCCCACTAGAGGCCAGGGTGTCAGGCATGTGGGAATCTTCGTTGGCACCAAATTAGCCTTTCGTTTCAGTGAAACCGACCTTAGGATGAGGCTAGGGTCTCATGGGCAAGTTGATGGGCTTTGTGGGCTTGTGTAGGGGTTTCACACCCACAAAGAGGAATAAAATATTCTAATTAATTGTTGAGTTTATGAAGGGCTCCTAAACTCACTCATTGGACTCCTATAAAAGGAGAGGAGGAGATTGTGACATTATGGAGTTAGCATAAGTGAGCAAGCGCTTGTGCTAGGAGGATGGAGATTTCAACAAGGGAATTTCTGCACCTAGGTAATTTGGCCTAGGGTTAGGTGATGTCAACAGCACGGCCTAGTGACATCAACAGATTTGTAGGTTTAGAAATTTGCTGAGTTGGTTGTTGAATTTTTTTGAATTGGTGAGGACAGTTTTGTCGTCTGTTTTGGTGATTTTTCGATGGAAAAGAAGGCTGATTTTGGCCTTTAGAAATTAATATTTACAATACAAAAAATTGTCTCAAATGTGCAAATGACTTATCTCTAATCTTGTTGTTTCTGTTGTTATAAAATTTCTGTCATAATTTCAGTGTAAAGTTGTTTAGTGATATCAACTAGGGTTTGCTATTGAATCACTAAGAATCAATTTTCAGATCTGAAATTAGTCACATAAAGCTGCATGTGAAAATTGACATGGTATCAGAGTTGAAGGTTTGAAGGAAAGAGAGGGGATCATCCTTTGAGAACTGTGGTGCATATTATTTTGTTCTAGGTAGGTCACCATGGAGTCTTGGTTGGTGGATAGTGGAGCTTCTCATCATATGACAGGGTCACAAAAATCACTCACCAGTTTGACAGAGAAGAACTCACGATTGCAAGTGGAACTTGGAGATAATGCCAAGTATGCAGTCAAGGGAGTTGGAACAACTTTGTTTCAGCTGAAGTCCGGAAAGCCTCTCAAGATGAGTGAAGTGTTATATGTACTTGGATTGAAGAAGAACCTACTTTCTATCTCTGCCATGGAGAACAAAGGATATGCAGTGGCATTCCTTGATGGACAAGTTCTTGCTTGGCCAATGGATTGAGTCTAGACTCAACAAAAGTCATTGGGACTCGTGATGGCAGTCTCTACAAGCTGAGAGGTCAGCCAACTGAGGCCCTGGTGCACGACAATGATAATCTATGCGAGCTTTGGCATAGGAGATTGGGACACTTACATCACCAGGCGCTACTAGTATTGAGGAAGATGGTTACATGCCTTCCAGAGTTTGGAACTGAACACCAGGGAGTATGCAGAGGTTGTGCACTTGACAAGAATGCCAAGGCTGCTTTTCCAAGCAATGACTGTAGGTCCAAGGAGATCCTGGACCTAGTACATTTAGATGTGTATGGACCAATGCCAGTTCCATCTACGAGTGGTTGCCGGTATTACGTGACCTTCATTGATGACTATTCCAGGAGGACATGGATCTTCTTCATGAAGACTAAGGATGAAGTTTTCAGTTGATTCAGGGAGTTCAGAGCTTTGGTGGAGAATTAGACAGGGAAGAAGATCAAGGTTTTGGGACAGATAATGGGGGTGAGTATACCTCAAACGAGTTCAAGAATTAGACAGGGAAGAAGATCAAGGTTTTGAGGACAGATAATGGGGGTGAGTATACCTCAAACGAGTTCAAGAATTTCTGTAAGGAAGCAAGGATTAAGAGGGAGTTGACAGTGCCCTTCAACCCACAGCAGAATGGGGTTGCAGAGAGGAAGAACCGAACAATAATTGAGGTGGCCATGGAAATGTTACATGATCGGGATCTACCCATGATGCTTTGAGCAGAAGCACGCAACACTGCAATTTATGTTTAGAATAAGAGTCCTCATAGGATACCAGAGGAGAAGACTCATGAGGAGGCATTCACAGTAGTGAGACCAGAGATAGGGCATTTGAGGATCTTTGGTTTTCTAGTTTATATCCATGTCCCAAAGGAGAAGAGGATGAATTTAGACCCTTCTGGGAAGAAGGACATGTTTGTGAGATACAATGAGCCATCAAAGGCCTACCGCATCTACATTCTAGGACGACGATATGTTGAGGTTAGTTTGGATGTCAGATTTGAGGAGGACATAGGCTTCAGGAGGTCTTGTGAGACCACAGCAGGTGGTGAGGAGCAGGAGGCTCCAAAGATTGAGGCGAGTACCGGACCATCTAGGACTGAGGAACAACCCTCAGATCATGAGGAGTTAGAGGAGCTTGTGGATCCAGGGGATCCACCCAGTGACGAGGACATGAGACCCAGATGGATTCGGGATGCCTTGAGAGATGTAGAGCAGGCCTCCTCAGAGATTCTCCAGCTATGTGGCTCTTATGAGCAATATCATTGACTCCGAGCCTTCCAGTTTTAAGGAAGCAACATGCCAATAGGTTTGGAATGTTGCTATGATGGAGTACCAATCCATCATGAAGAATGATGTGTGGGATATAGTTCCGAGGCCAAAGGGGAAGTTGGTAGTGACTTCCAAGTGGATTTACAAGATCAAGCATACTGCAGATGCCAGTATCGAGAAGTATAAGACAAGGTTCGTAGGAAGAGGGTTCTCCCCAAAAGAGGGAGTAGACTACGAGGATACTTTTGTTCTAGTGGCTAGGTATACTTCTATCAAGACGGTTATTGCTCTCACTTTAGTTATGAAGTGGAAGATACATCAGATGAATGTGAAGACAACATTTCTCAACGGAGTGATTGAGGAGGAGGTATACATAGAGCAACCTCAAGGCTTTGAGGTACATGGGAGGAAAACTCGTGTGTGCAGGTTGAAGAAGGCATTATATGGACCGAAGCAGGCACCTAGAGCATGGTACTCTAGGATTGATGGGTATTTGCAAAGCTTGGGTTTCACTAGTGATGAAGATCCCAACCTATATCTCCTACAATTTGGTAAGGATCCTCTCATTTGGTATTATGTGTTGATGACTTGTTTCTCACATGAGCTGAAAAGCTCATTTCCAGGTGCAAAAAGGAATTGGCCTTAGAATCTGAGATGAAGGATATTGGATTGATGCACTACTTCTTGGGATTAGAGGTGTGGCAGCAACCAGGTGAAATCTTCCTTGGACAGGGGAAGTATGCAGTTGAGATACTGAAGAGATTTGGGATGATGGATTGTAAGTCCGTGACTACACCTATGACCACCAACCTGAATACGTTGGGGGCTTCAGATTCAGACTTGGTGGATCCCACGATGTACAGGTAGTTGATTGGATCATTGATGTATCTGGTGAATACCAGACCAAACATCTGTTTTGCTGTAAATGCTTTGGGTCAGTTCATGGTAGAGTCAAGGAAGTTGCATTGGGTTGCAACAAAACATGTGCTCAGGTACCTTCGAGGTACGATTGGATTTGGTCTGAGATATGTTGGAGATGATGGATTGAGGCTACATGGATACTCAAACTCAGATTGGGCAGGCAGTGCAGTTGACAGGAAGAGCACTTCTGGTGGTTGTTTTAGCCTGGGATTAGTAATGGTTTCTTGGTATAGAAGGAAACAAACTTCCGTGGCACTTAGCTCAACAGAGGCAGAGTATATGGATACCAACTTGGCGATTTGTGAGGCTATTTGGCTTCACAAGATTCTTGCAGGATTATTTGGTCAGGAGTTGGAGCCCACCGTGATTCATTGCGATAATCAGAGATGTATCAATCTCTTAGAGAACCTCGTGTTTCATGACAGGTCAGAACACATTGAGATTAGATACCACTTCATCAGGGATAAAGTATAGAAGGGAGCAGTGGAGCTCCCAACACATTTCCACCAATGAGAAGATTGCAGATATTCTCACCAAACCCCTAGTGAAGGGGAAGTTTGCCTACTTTAGAGACAAATTAGGAGTGGTGGAGAATACCTCCCTCACTAAGAGGGAGTGTTGATTTTTGTAGCTTCGGGAGGCATTCCCACTAGAGGCCAAGGTGTCAGGCATGTGGGAATCTTCGTTGGCACCATATTAGTCTTTCGTTTTAGTGAAATCGGCCTTGGGATGAGGCTAGGGCCTCATGGACAAGTTGATGGGCTTTGTGGGCTTGTGTAGGGGTTTCACACCCACAAAGAGGAATAAAATATTCTAATTAATTGTTGAGTTTAGGAAGGGCTCCTAAACTCACTCATTGGACTCCTATAAAAGGAGAGGAGGAGATTGTGACATCTCATTGTGACATTATGGAGTTAGCATAATTGAGAGAGCACTTGTGCTAGGAGGATGGAGATTTCAGCAAGGGAATTTCTGCACCTAGGCAATCTGGCCTAGGGTTTTTTGGTCATCTTATTTTTTCTGTTCTTGGTAGGGAGAGAAGGCACATGTGTGAGGCAAGGGAAGTTGCACATGTGGGAGAAGAAGTCGCAGCAAGCATATGGGTGAGGCAAAGGAGGTCGCATGTGTGGGAGAAGCTGCAACAAGGAACATGTTGCACGTGTGGACTATACAGACTGCACATGTGGATCGTACAGGTGTCTGTACAACATGCCGCACGTGTGGTACGGCCTAACTAGGCCGCATGTGTGAGCAGGTAAATTAGGCCGCACATGTGAAAGACCTGTACGAACAGGTCCATACGGTTAGGTGATGTTAGCAACACGGCCCAATGACGTCAGCATGTTTGTAGGTTCAAAAATTTGCTGAATTGGTTGTTGAATTTTTTTGAATTGGTGAGGACAATTTTGTCCTCTGTTTTGGTGATTTTCCGGTGGAAAAGAGGCTGATTTTTGCCTTCAGAAATTAATATTTACAGTGTAGAAAATTGTGTCTCAAATGTGCAAATGATTTATCTCTAATCTTGATGTTTCCGTTGTTATAAATTTTCTGTCATAATTCAGTGTAAAGTTGTTCAGTGATATCAACTAGGGTTTGCTATTGAATCACTAGGAAACAATTTTCAGATCTGAAATTAGTCACATAGAGCTGCATGTGAAAATTGACAGAGACCTCCCGACAGAGTCTTCAAGCATACCATTGAGTTGTGGTTTCCTAGGATCTGTGAGTGGATGGGTAAACCTCAGGGATCGACTTATCCCTCGAGGACCGATCTTCATCTGAGATGTTAGCAGATGAGGGCCAGGGAGCAGGATAGTCTCAGGTCTGCTTCCAGGCTTCATTATGATCTCTTGGTCATACCCTGGGGGTTGACCAACGCATTAGTCGCTGTCTTGTCTTGCAGGTAGTGGCAGAGGCATCTATTGCTCTTATTTGATGCCCTCATTATATACAACAGGACATGGGAGTTTCACATGAGTCGGTTGGATGAGATAGGTGGCATTGTGGCCATGTCAAAGGTCTTTCATTTGGACCATATGATTAGTACGCGAAAGTGCACAGGAGGAGATCCAGACTTTGTTGGATCGGTTCACGGAGATGTCAGTAGGCATTGGGAGTAATGGACTTCCAATTTGGTGGTGGGATCCCGACATTCATCAGAGTGATAGACTGCTTCAGATTATGAGGGTGATCGACATGGTCGTGTCAGTGATTGGTTTGCGTCATTGTGGGGATGTTGTGAGAGGAGTTGTTGAGCCTTGTTCTATATGGTGAGGTAGATTTTCTCTCACGATTCCCAGGATCAAGTTTATCTGCAGATTGGTAGGCTTTGACATAGCCAAGATGCCTTGGCGAGACATGATCCAGGATAGTGAGTTCATTCCTTTTAGGGATTTCAGCTTGGGGGTCCAGGAGAGGAGAGCGCAGTCTGAGCATGGTGGTTAGACTGTTATGATTGGAGGGGTGCAACGTCGGTATGATGGTTCCTCTCGGAGATTAACTTGGGACCTTGGGACTGCAATTCTTGACAATTCGCCAATTGATACAAATGAGATGGTCAATTTTCGCTTTCCTGGGTTTACTCTTGGGATGCTTAGGTTTGGTTGCTTGGAGGAGTGGTCCTCTGAGGAGTTGACCGAGTTTGTGCAACTTTTGATTGCCTAGCTTATCAGAGGCAGTCATGTGGATTCTTGTGTTAGCACCTAGCAGATCAGGGCTATAAGTAGAGGGTGCTTCACATCATACAGGTTAGTTTGGGACCCTGGTGACTTTACCACTTATAGGTCTGTCCGGAAGAGGTTCACATGGAGGGACTTTGCAAACGATGTGTTGAGAGAGATTTTCCGGACGATGTCTGGATGATTGCAGTAGGCTGGGGGTGCTTGAGTATTAGGAATTTCCCCTTTGATACCTGGAGATTAGGGGTCATTGATGCCCTATCAGTTTGTGACCACATGGACTTCTCTGTGACGTCTGATTTTAGAGTTGGTTTGGTTGACTTCACTGAGATACATTGGCAGGATATGATCCTCGATAGTGGGGACGATTCTTTGAAGCATTACAACTTGTTGATGAAGGAGAGGATGCAATCTAGGCAGGAGGATCAAATATTTATGATTAGAGTGGCGCAACGTCAACATGATGGGTCCTTTCTGGTGATAGCATAGGACCCTGGGATTTTATGGGTTGACAGTTTGGCAACTAGTACAGATGGGAGAGCCAACTGTTACTTTCAGGAGGCTCCTTGTGTTAGTACATTGCAAAGCAACATTGTGGACGGTAGGTGCTTCGCATCTTTCGGATTGGTTTGGGACCCAGGGATCATTATTAGTTTTAGTTTGGTTCAATTTGTTGTTCCTATGGGTGATGGCATTGCTTGATGACAAACAATCATTGGGAAGGGAGGACTGTAATGTCCCCATTTTTTGGGTTACTCTCTTTTGTAGTTGGAGATTACTTCCAAGGCTTGTCAATGAAGAAAAAGGGAGTCAAGGGGTTTATTTGATGTCACCTAGCTAGGAGATGTTATGTTTCTAAAGTGACATTTAATTAAAAGATAATAAAGTACTTTTAGATTAATAGTTGCTAAACATTAGTAAATTGACTTGTCTTGTGCCCATGCCAAGACGCCCCTGATGCCTTGTCTTGTGCCCATGCCAATGTGTCAGCCTCCATAATTCTTATGTGACCCTCTCTTAACTCTGCTATCATTAAATTCCACCTATCTTTCCTTTTCCCTTCTAACTCTAGTGACTCTGCTGTTCTCCATCCTTGAGACTAGATAGTAGCAGTGATAATATTCTTAGCTTGATTTAAATGAAACAAACCTTGACCTTGCAAAAACTCTGTCTTTTGGAGGTAATATAACTGCATTCCCACAGCCCTGAATTGAATCTACTCCCAATCTTACCTAATTCCTACTGCCAAACCTCCATGACAAATTATTTCAAAATGGGAAATGCCAAAAGTAGATGCGGAAATTTCATGCACTTAAGTAATTAATGCAAAACTGAAATTTCACCTTCTTCCTAGAAGGTTTCCTAGATCTTAGCAGTAGAATTTTCAGCCTTTGGGACTGCTGTAAATTAGAGTTTAAAACAGCAGCAGAAAGTTCACAATAATTCACTTCATACAACCCCAAACTTCTTGGCAATTCACCGGAGAAAAGATACCAAACAAAGAAATAACTTTCAGCCCCTTGTAAGGCAACTTATCAGCCAATAATCAGATCTGAAAATGCACTTTTACAACAATATAACAGCAGTAAAATCAGCCTCTTATATTCTTTCTTAGATGTCAAGTCACTCAACTATTTGAAGTTTGCCCTTTTATTTATGTACAATCAGCAAGACATAAATGACTGTAAATAGCAAAGCATAAAGAACACATATAGCTGAAATTCAAATATGAAAATGACACAAAATATGGACAACTGGAAACTTCATATATGAGTTCAAGATGAAGTACAAGTACATGCCATAACCTTCTCTCAAGGCTGGTAAAAAGACTCCAACTATCCAAAAAGCCCTTGCAAGGGTAAATCATCAAACCCTAGTTGAACCAAGAAGATCCAAGTTCAAGAATCTCTCCAACACAACTTCCAAGGGAAGATGTCCTCTTCTCCTCTTTTTCACAAATCCACCCTAGGGTTTTTTTGTCAAAACCCCAATCTCCAATGGATTGTGGATGTTTTGTAGCATCGGGGAGGTATTCTCACATTGGCCTTGGTGTCGTGCATGTGGTAATCTTTGTTGGCACTCACATTGCATTTTTACTTTGTGAAAACCCCTTTTATATAGAGACGGGGCTTGGAATTGTTGGTGTTGGGGCTTGGCACCCAGTTGGAGGAATAAACAAATCTAATTTACTGTTGAGTTTAGTTAGGGGCTTTTAAACTCACTTTTAGACTCTCTAAAAGGAGAGGCAATGTGAGGAGGCACCACACATCTCATTTTGTCATCATGTGTTTGGCATAAGTGAGTGAACACTCTTTCCAAAGGGGTTCGAGGAGAAAAATTTCAGCAAGGAGGATTTTCACTTTGGCAAATCTGGTCTAGGATTTCTGGTCTTTCTTTTGTGATTTTTCAGCCAAGGAGGAGCTGCACGTGTGAGAGAGGGGAGGAGAAGCCACACGTGTGGAAAATTGCAGGCCGTACAGTGCAGTTCGCACGTGTGAGGAGGGTTGTATAGCCGCAACATGACAACCGAACGTGCAAGCTGCAGGGCTGACACAATTGTACAACGTGATGTTAGCCAGGTATGGCTGTGATGTCAGTAGAGTACAACAAATTTGTAAGTAGGAAGATTTTCCATAATTTTGATGAGATTGTAATTTTTGCTGTGAGGATTGTTTTTGTCCTCGGGATCCTCAATCTGAAAATTACTGTTGAGTAAAATTTGTGACTCTTGTGCATGGATGATTTCTCTCTGATCATTGTGCTTCTACAATAATTTTCTGTCATAATTTCAGTGTAAAATTATTCAGTGATAACAACCCTAGTTCACTGATTGAGGTCACTTGTGTTATGAACATAAATATACATAAATATATATTCATAACATAACAATTAATTAATAAATAATAATTATTAATAATGAAAGGACATGTCTCAAAGGACATGACTATTGATTAAGGGCACCCCTGCGTGGGTATATAAACAAGTCCTCATTCTCAATTGTAATCATCTTATATCTTATATCTTATCTATTCATATATTTTATACATTATTCTTACATGGATTATTATGTTATATTCCAAATATTTTGGATAATTCTTGTGTGAGCGAACTTTGTTCGTCTCATTTGGTATCAGAGCTTCGTTTCGCTGATCCCAGCCTTTGGCTAGTCTCTTTGTCAGACCTTGTCTAAACCGGTTTTTGGCCAAACCAGAGTTTCTCTGATGGTCATTGACCACTACCAGCCCTTGCCACTAGACTTTTTGTCACATATCGTTGCCCTTGGCAACATAACTGTTGGTTTTTGACCACCATTTGGCCCTTGGCCACAACCAAAAATTACGTTCAAGAAAGAAAAAACCTCCGTTGCAAATTGAAGAATAAAAAAAAATAAATTAAATAAATAAAATAATAATTTATAATTATAACTAACAATCCATACATTCATGGATTTTATTGAGGCCGCCCAATTCGTACAACAATTGAGATCTGTACCAATTCTGCTGCCTTACAAATCAAAGTTAATTAATCAAATAAAAAAAATCCGTACAATCGCTGCAGAGTCCGTACTATCTCCAATTAATTTTCGCATTAGAATTTGCCAATTAATTATTAAAAAATTCCATACA
>WSFP011532053.1:0-11999 GCA_009831015.1 Picea engelmannii
CATCTTGATTCTTAGCTATGTCCTTCTTTCATATGCTGTATACTTGATTATGTGGAAGGGTAAGGAACTAGGTGCATGAATAATAGGGTTAAGTTGTTTCTCAAGCCAGTCAAGAGTTCTGCGGGGTGCAGTCGGGTTGAGTCTGGGATGGTGCAGTCGCAGGGTAGCTTGAAGAGAGAGTGATTAGTTACGGTGACCATAGCAGGAAGGAATATTACAGGGGAATAAGACCTCGGAGAACTCCTTAGAGTGCGAGCGAAATCGAGGCGGAGCACTCTGGAAAGAAAAAGGGAGAGACTGGCCCATTGAGCCGGAAGTCGTGAGGACGGATTGTTTAAGTCCGACAAACTTTATTTCTTTATCAGGGACTCATAGGTCATTGACGGAGCACACGACTTCGGGCCTCGCGACCTCGGGACACTGGGTCTCAGGAGGGGGAAGACTAACGGCCGAGGCGCGGAGTCTTATGAAGGCGAGATCGCGGGATCGGCATTTCGGGATTTCGGAGTCCGGGTGTGGGAGGACAAATTCTCCGAGAGGCGAGAAGCGAAGGAAGAGTCAACGTTGACTTTCCTCGGTCTCGGGAATCCGGGAAAGAGACATTCGACGTCGGGACTCGCGAGAGGCGAGACTCCGATTCTCTTCCCCAGGCAAGTTACAAAGGGGAAGCGTGTGTGAGAGAGACTGTGGGCTGCAAACCCCCGATAAGGGAGGGAAGAGTGTCAACTCTTCGGGCCGCGGATTTGTGAAGGTCCTGGAGGGGCGACCGTGCTTGCTGAGGGGCAGGGTGCCACCAAAATACATGCCCAAGGCACCTAAAGTAAAATCTAAGCACTTGGGTGCCTATCACAGGTCGAAAAAGGGTCCTAATGCTCCTCCAAAAGGACCTAAGTTTTATTATTCGAAGGGTGTACTAGAGGACCGTAGCTCAGAAACTAAGCACCACCAATATTACAGAGTCCGACCAAATCAAACAGTTGCAAGTGAACATGTGCAAGATTGATGGTTCTAGTCAGCATTGTAGTATCCCTCATCGGAGCCCCATTAAGACTCAATCATAGACCACTTTGACGAGTACATTTTTTATTGAAAGTCTAAATATTATCTCCCCCCTATAATTAGCACTTCACCGACACGCGTCCCAAATGACGTTAGTAGGAAGAAAACCCCCCAAAGGACACCTAGAGAAGTCAATGCCAGCAAGGCACCTGTCAAGACAATATAAAGCTTGCACTTGGACACATGAAATCCGCCAAAGACATAGGAAAACACACAAAAAATGGGTGACACATGGCATGCTTTCCTGCCACATTAGTGCCAATGAGGACTAATAGCGAGGTACCACGTGTCGAAACCAACATCAACATCACAATATTTTCCTTATCCAAATTTAGCTTTCGGTCGCAGCTTGATCAACAACTCTCGGATTATCTCCAAATAGTTTGATCAATGTTCAAGATGCAAGCTCAAAGTCTCCCTTGTCGTACTCCTTTTTGGATCCTAACTCATGATTTCTTTGATGGGGCACCTCTAATCAATGGTCTAGATTTGATCTTCAATATCAGAGCCTCCCAGTTAGGTGTCATGTCAGCTCGCCAGTGAAGCACTTTTAGATCCAACCAGAGGCTACCACATGGGCATGTGTAACCCATAGCATACACAAGTGAACATATCAAAAATGGGTGACACGTGTCATGTTTATTTTTCACATCAGCACCATCGTGGGCCAATAGAAATTTGATACCTATCCTAGATGACATCAACATAAAATTGTTTAAGCCTCAGATGATTCTTTCTCTTGGTCGAGCCAAATCAATGACCCCCATTCATTTCGGATCCATATCAATGGCTCTCGATTGTTTAATCTCGTATGGTCCTCAAGGTCCTCATTGTTGGACTTCCTCCCTTTATCTCTATCACAATGCCTCTAATAGCTCTCACTCTAACAGACTATCTCAAAGTATCCCTCGTTAGAGTCCTATTGGGACCTATCCCTCGACCGCTCCGATGGGTGCACCTTCGATCAATGGTGATGCAAGAGCATCGCTCCACCTCATCAAATGCCACCAATCTAGTGCATTAGCACACATGGAGGAACAGGTTCCAAGGAAAGAGAGGCACCATCCCTCTCATTTTGAACCCAAATTTAAAAAAATTTATGAAATCGAATGTATTAAATTTTGTAAGGCTCAGGGAAATCTGAGCCATGTGCATTTGTACAGGTTGCATGTGAAGTCACCTTTAATGGCTCACAGGTAGATAGTTTTAGGCCTAGTTCAGACTAGATGTCCATTGAATGTAATTGAATTCAATTAAATGCAAGTAGGTAGTTGGAGGGAAGGCTCGAGGAGCCCCTCTTTTGTAAAATTCTCTTGTATCAAAATTCATTAGTATGAAGAGAGAGTTGGTTGTTGAGCGAGTTGTAAAGAGATCTAAAGGGAGGAGAGGAGAGAAAGAGCTGAGACTTTGTTTCAGTCTAGACTTTGTAAAAACATCTTTGTACAGAAGCTTTCAGAATTAATACAAAAGCAGTTTTTCCTGCATATGAGGTGTCTGTGTTTTTATGTGTGATGAATGGTTATTCTTTGAATGTTTTTATGTATTTATTTATGTATGTTTTAGATGCATGCAATAGGTTTCATTTGCAATTTTAGATAGACTTCTCTATCTGTTGTGAAATTTTGAGTAGTTATGGGCTCTTAGGCTTGTGCAAGGAGTGCACACCAAAGTGATTGAAAAATATGTGAAGCCAGTGCAAGGAGTGCACTTGAACTCCATCTCGAGTTCAGAGAAGAGCATGCCAGGTGGGCACACTAGAACCATTATGAAGCTCGAAAGGATTAGTTATAGGGAAGACCTATCATATTTTTTGAATACTCTAAAGAATTCATATCAAAGTTACTGAACACTCTGAGAGAAGAAGGATCTACAAGGAGTGCATTGAGTGAGCACAAGAACCGCACAGGAAGAATTTTGGAAAAAGTCTTAAGTCTAAATATTTTAGAAACTCAGAGTGAAAAGAGTGCACAAGGGCAACACATTTTTAAGTGTTAGTCAAATTCAAGGAGAGACTGCAAGGAGTGCACCAGAGGTCGAGTGGCTTCAAGTCCAAAAAATCTCATGAGGAAGAGCATCATCGCTTCTGGAAGGGAAGAAGGATTTTCTAAGGGAGAAAAGGGTTGAGACCCTTAGAGATCCCAGAAAGTTAAAATCTCAGGAGAGATATTAAATGTGGGCACATAGTCCCTTCCAGGAGGGAAGAAATCCAAAAACAGTCCAAGTCTTGGATTGTGGGAGAAGCGCAAATGTGCACCAGGGCTGAAGTCCCTTGAAGTTGACAAAAGCTCATAAGGGATAGTGTTTCCAACAGCACAGGCAGAAACCAAGTCACTGGGACTTGCAGAGGGAATCTTGAAGGTCAATATCCTTTGAAACCCTCGAAGGATTTAAAAGCTAAGGAGGGAGAGCATTTTTCAAAATGCAAGAGAAGTCCAGTAGTCAATATCGCAGAAAAAATATCAAAGGTCATGCCTTTGAAAAATCTTGAAATCTTTCATCAGAAGGAAAAACAAATCTGCAGAGGAGGAGAAACTACAACATCCATTAGATATGTTGTCGAGAGTGATCTGGACCATTAGACTCAGTCTAGACTCAAGGAGGAGCACATGGAGGAGGAGGACAAATCTTGTCTATTGGATATAGGCACGAGGATCGACAGTCATATGATCCAGGTAGGTCACTCTGGGTTTAACCCTCTAGACCCTTTCTATTTCACTAATTCAGAGGTTTTCATTTATGGACGTAATAGAGACAAGCCTCCCAAAGTCTCAAATCTCAAAACGTATCTGGGTCGTCATATGTGAGGCCACATGTCAAAATATTGAGCGTGGTCTAACAATCCAAGAGAAAGGAAGCATATATATAGGAAGTTGCAAGCCTATTGAAGTCTCAAAGGGTGGAGCTAATCATAGCCATCCATTTTAGAGGAAATGTATCAGCATATCCCTTAGTCTAGAGGAATAGTACTCCAGAGGATTGTGAAGGTGGAGCATTGGGGCCAAAGGTTACTAAATCCACGGAGTAGATCCTCACCATTGAAGCGAGAGGACACATGTCATCAGATCCTAGAGTCTGGAAGGTTGAAACTCTGAGAGGTCTTAGGTGCATAGAGTGGGAATACCCAAAGGCCTGAAGGCCAGAGCTCATCCTGGTCATCCAAAGCAATGGAAATGTGGCGTCATATTGTAAATTCCAGAGACTTAGCACTCTGGGGGAAAGTTGAGCAAGAGTGTGCATGGGTATAAAATTGTTGAAGCTCTGACCAATGGAGAACATATCATTCATCCATTGCGATTGACACGTGGTGAGATATCTAATACTATGGAGGATAGACACTCTGGGAGGGATTATGGATTGTTGATCATAGGAAGGAAAAGTGGTAGTAGATCTAGAAGTCTGGAGATCCGGCACTCCGAAGCAAACATAGTGCAGTGTTGTGAAGGATCGGGGATGTCTGAAGGTCAGAGTCAATCCCAACCGTCCATTGGAGGAGGACGCGTGGCAAAAGATCCATAGATTGGATACATGGAACTTCAAAAAATTTGCGTCATCGTGTAGATAGAAGGAAAAATCCCTGACATCCTAGTCATTGATCAAGAAGGGGGACATGTGGATGAAGAAGAAATTGATCGGCATTTCGACATTTGGAAATACGAGAAGTTGTGTCATGTCGATGACCAAAGGAAATCGTTGAATCCCAAAGAGAAGAGATCTGGGTCATCCACCCATCTAAGCTTGAGGTTCGTCGATTTGACTCTTGGGTGAATTCACCAATTCACCTATTTGAGAAATTTTTGGAAAGGCATTGTGGATAAATCGTCGAAGCCAAGAGTTACGAAACATGCATAGAGTCGTCGATCTCGAGGAGGAATAGGAGCCATCAGATCAGACTTTTTCGGCAATTGACACTTTGTAAGGGTTATGCATGTTGAAATTGGTTAATAAATCATTGAAGCCCAAAATAGTGGAGTTTGAGTCGTCGATCTCGATGCTTGAGAGTTGTTGATATTTTCGCCTATTATTTTTCGGCAATTCGCAAGATTTGTGCATTTGGGGGAGTTGAAGGGGAAATAAAGGTAGATCATTGAGTCTTGAGCACCAAAATAGCACATGTTGGTTAGTTCTTGGTCACAACCCTCGGTCAGTGAGGAGATGGCCTCATAAAATGGGCTAGGGGCCTAAAATTTATTTTCAAAGGGAAAAGGGTCTTAGTAAGAGCCCACGGGTTCATTGTTGGACCTGCGCATGAAATTAAGGACCTGTATATACGATTTTGGGGGATCTTCAGGGCCTGAAGAGCCGATTCATCTCCTGATTATGAGCGATCCTAAACCAGGAGGTCGAGAAGACCCTAGGAGAGGGTGGGGACTGCATTAAGTGGTATCAGAGCCTGATTTCTATTTACGGACAATAGGCAAGGGAGAGGAGAAAACAAAGTACTGATGCTCTATGAAGATCTGTTTGCAAGTGTGTGAAAGAAAAGAGACATCCAGGAAGGTTGCAGGAGAAATCTAGTGACACTCTCAGCTAAAGAGCAGGTGAAGTAGACAGCCGGGTGGGCTGAAGAGAAGAGCCAGTTGCATTCTTAAAAGAAGAGGAGGAAAATGGCTATTGAAGGCCATAAGAGGGGTCATAGAAAAGACCACGAGAAGATGAGAAAAGAGCATAGAGATAAAGAGATCAAATATATTAGAGTAGAGCTCAATAGGTTGATGTTGAAGATGTAGAAAGAAGCAATAGGAAGATGGAGGTATGAATGGCTTATGAAGCAGAAGGAAAAGTGGCCTATCCAGCAGTTGATTTCCAGAAGGCAGAAGCCGAATTTGAGGAGGTGGCTGAGGCATGATGAAACCCTCAGTGCCATAGAGGAGGAGATGGTTTACATTTGTGAAATAGAGGTTGGAAGAATCCTCATTGATGAGGAAGAGAGATCAACTGAATATATCATAGACTTCAAGGAGGGAAAAGGTGAACTTTCATATTTCCAGGTGGGAAATAAGAAGATATCAGTTAAAGATCTCATAAACTGCCAGGTGGGCAGAGATGAAAGTTCAGATTTCCAGGAGGGAAGTGGAGAGAGATCAAGAATAGATCTCATAGACTACCAAGAGGGCAGGAGTGAAACCTCATATTTCCAGGTGGGCAAGGAAGGAGTGAGATTGTCTGAAAGTCTCATGAGCTTAAAGGAGAGTTTAGATCAGCAAGCAGTGTTGACGGAGGAGGAGGATCAGAGGCACATTCTTATCATTGGGGGAATCAGCATATTCCTACCAAGTAGCACAGTAGAGGCCAATGCACATGTTGAAGGTGTCATAGAAGAAAGATAGCCAACAAAAAATGTCATGACGGAGGAGTAGGAGAATACATTGAAATCTACCCAGCAGATGGAAGAAGAAGAAGAGCATTCAACAGAATTTCTCAAAATTTTTTGCAAGGAAGATGAACAGGAGATGACTCCAGAAATTGAGCCTACAACAGAGGAGAGAAAAACAGACAACATGGAATTTGTTGATCTGTGTGAGGAGTTGGATACCCTAATAGAAAGAAAATTGTCAGAGGAGATAGTTGAGCAGCAGCTCAATAAAATTGTTGTAGAGATGGAATCTATAGTGGAGTGGCAAGTTAATGCCACAAGAGATGAAATCAGTATGGGAGATCATGATGATCTACCCATTGATCTGTGTGAATAATTGGAGGCCCAAGAGGAAAGGGTAATGGCACAGAGCTAGTGCATCCAATATGTTAAGTTGGAAATTGATGAAGAGGAGATGCAAAAGAGAAAACTGCAAAGGAGGAGCTAGACAACAGACCAGATGGAAAAAATAATAGAGCAGATCAGAAGGCTAATGTTAAATTCAACAAAGGATATAGTTAGTAGTAGAGAGAGGTTGACTATAGGAGGGCATGTAGTAGCAGGACAACAACAACATGGAAGAGGAGAAGATGGACAATTCCAAATTCAGATACGGGATCCTAGAGGATCTAAACAGTAGAAGAAGCAGGGGAGCCATGAGAAGGATCTCATGATTTTGTCAATGCAGGATTATGATGCAGGAGCATCACTCCAACTCATCAAGTGCCAGCAATCCAATGCATCAACTCACATGGACGAATGGGTTCCAAGGAAAGAGAAGCATGAGCCCTCTCATTTTGAACCCAAATTTAAATTTTTTTATGAAATTAAATGTATTAAATGTTGTAAGGCTCAGGGAAATCCGATCCATGTGCCTTTGTATAGGTTACATGTGAATTCACCTTTAATGTCTAACAAGTAGATAGGTTTAGGCCTAGTTCGGACTAGATGTCCATTGAATGTAATTCAATGTAATTCAATGCAAGTAGGTAGTTGGAGGGAAGGCTCGAGGAGCCCCTCTTTTGTAAAATTCTCTTGTATCAAAATTCATTAGTATGAAGAGAGAGTTGGTTGTTAAGAGAGTTGTAGAGAGAGATCAAGAGAGGAGAGGAGAGAAAGATCTAAGACTCTGTTGCAGTTCAGACTTTGTAAAAATCTTTGTATAGAAGCATTCAGAATTAATACAAAAGAACTTTTTCCTACATATGAGGTGTCTATGTTTTTATGTGTGATGAATGGTTATTTTATGAATGTTTTTATGTACTTACTTATGTATGTTGTAGATGTATGAAATAGGTTTCATTTTCAAGTTTAGATATACTTATCTATCTATTTTGAAATTTTGAGTAGTTCTCGGCTCTTAGGATTGTGCAAGGAGTGCACACTAGAGTGATTGAAAACTCTATGAATTCAATGCAAGGAGTGCACTTGAACTCCATCTCGAGTTTAGAGAAGAGCGTGCTAGGTGGACACACCAGAAACATTATGAAGATCAGAAGGATTAGTGCCAGGGAAGGCCTATCAAAGTTGTTGAACACTCTGAAGAAGTCATACCATAGTTACTGAACACTCTGAGGGAAGAAGGATCTATAAGGGGTGAATCGAGCGAGCGCAAGAAGCACACAGGAATACTTTTGGAAAAAATATTAAATCTAAGTCTTTTATAAACTCATAGTGAAAATAGTGCACAAGGGAAAAACTCTGTTAAGTGTTAGTAAAATTCAAGGACAGAGCGCAAGGAGTGCGCCAAAGGTCGAGTGGCTTAAAGTCCACAAAATATCGGGAGGAAGAGAATCTTTATTGCTAGGAGGGTAGAAGTATTCGTTAAGGGAGAAAAGGGCTAAGACCCTTAGATATCCGAGCAATTTCAAATCTCAGGAGAGATAATACAGCTAGGATAGAGTCCCTGCCAAGAGGGTAGAAAGCCAAAAATAGTCCAAGTCTCGAATAGTGAGAGAAGTGCAAATGTGTGTGAGGGATGAAGTCCCTTGAATTTGACAAAAAATCAGAAGGGATAGCGTTTCCAATAGCGCAAGAAGAAGCCAAGTCATTGGGACTTGTAGGGGGAAGATTGAAGGCTAATATCCTTTGAAACCCTCAAAGGAGTGAAAATATCAGGAGGGAGAGCGTTTTTCAAAATGCAAGCAAAGTATAGCAGTCGGGCTCACAAAAGAAATATCAAAGGCCATGCCTTCAAAAAATATTGAAATCCTTCATCAGAAGGGAAAGAAAAGACGCAAAAGAGGAGAAACTACAGTAGTTGTCAAATTTGTTGTTGGGAGTGATCTGGACCATTATATTGAGTCCTGACTCGAGGAGGAACGCACAAAGGAGGAGGAAAAATATTTTCCATTGGATCTAGTCATGAGGATCGATAGTCATTTGATCCAGGTAAGTTGCTTGGGGCTTCACCCTATGGACCCTTTTTAATTTGATAATTTTGAGGTTTTCATGTTTGTACGTAATGGAGACAAGCCTCCTGAAGTCCTAAAGCCCGAAACTTATCTAGGCCATCAAATATGAGGCCACGTGTCAGAAGATTGAGTGTGGTCCAACAATATGGGAGAAAGGAACCATATAAACAAGAATTTTTAAGCCTCTCAAAGTCCCGAAGGGCAGAGCTAATCATATTCATTTGTTTCGGAGGACACGCATCAACAGATCCCTTAGTCTGGAGGCATAATACTCCATAGGATTGCGAAGGTGGAGCATTGGGGCGAAAATTTTTCGAAGTCATGGAGTAGATCCTCACCATTGAAGTGGGAGGCCACATGTCATCAGATCATGGAGTCTAGAAGGTTGGAACTCCGGGAGGTCTTAGGATCATAGAGTGGGAATACCCAGAGGACCAAAGGTCGAAGCTCATTTTGGATGTCCAAAGCAGTGGACATGTGGCATCGGATTATGAAGTCTGGAAACTTAGCACTCTGGGGGAAAGCTAAGAAAGAGTGTGGAGGGGTACAAAATCACCAAAGTTCCGAATAGTGGAGAAGATATCAGATTTCTATTGCAAGGGACACGTGGCATGAGATCCAACACTCCAGAGGATAGCCACTCAAGGAGATTGTTGTGTGAGGTGCTTCGAAATTCGTCAAAGCCCATAGTGCCGAAGAATTCTAGACCATTGATAAGAGGAAGGAAATATGGTAGCAGATTTGGAAGTCCGGAGGTCTGTCACTCCGGAGGAAACATAGTGCAATGTTGTGAAGGCTCGCGGAGGCCCGAAATACGGATTCAATCCTAGTCGTCCATTGGAGGAGGACGTCTGGTAAAAGATCCAAAGATTGGGGATGTGGCACTTCACCAAATCTATGTTTTCCTGTATACAGAGAGAAAAATCATCGAAGTCCCGAAGGCATCCTAGACGTTGATCAAGAAGGGAGACACGTGGAGGAAGGAGAAATTGTTTGTCATTTCAGCGTCGGGAAATACGAAAAGTTGTGCCTTCTGGACGACCAAAGGAAATCATTGAAGCCCAAAGAGAAGATATTTGGGTCATTGATCTAGATATATTTACACACATGGAAGTACTTTACTGTGTTCACCAAGTTGATTTGCAGAGTGGTGAAGGTTGTGAACTTATATGTTTTGAGTTTTATTTTCTCATGCATTTTATTAATGCTTTGTGAGAAAAGGGCCTCATGCATTCTTTTATTCTTTTATGAGATGCTCATGAATTTAATTATGCTTTATGATCTTTTGGAAAAAATCATACATTATTGATGTAAAATGATTAATACTTGTGAGGGAAATTAGACTCACGTATTTATCATTAAATTATAATTTTGGAAATTGGTTTTTATGTGAGAAACCACCTCACACTAATTTTCCATTATTCTCAATTATAGGTTGAGAGAATAAAGGACATGGAAAAGGATTCTTTGGTTGGGTTTGAGACTTTTACCATTATGTGCTTGAAGATAGTTTGAGATCCTACATTCATGGATCTTGTTTTTTCTCTTTTGTAATTAGATCCTATTATTGTGGATCTAGGAATTAATGCTCTTTATAAAGAGGGAGTGAGGAAAAACTATATAATGCCTTATGTGAACCCTATGTAAAGGGGCGAGTAATGAGGAATTAATGAATGGATTTAGAGAGCCATAGTGCTACTACTCCTAAGCATTGAGAGACTTATTCATGTAAGGAATTATCCTTCCTGATGTATGGAGAGATGTGAGTCTAAGTAGTCTTCTTGAATCCTCACTAAAGGAGAAGGAATCTCTTATGTAATAACTTATGATAAGGTCCTAGCATCTTTTGAAGAAGAAATGAAATTGATCTATATTCCAATTGAAGCGGGTCCGAAGATGTAGCCCAGGCGGGGTGAACTTTGTTACCATAATTGGTTGTCTCTCTCTTGTCTTTTCATATGATTATTCCATTTTGAGTTCATGTGTGTTATGTATTATTTTTTAAAATCATGGTTAATCATGGATTCATATGCCCTTTAATCCTTATGCAAATACTTTGTCAGAAAAAAATTCTCAATTGAAAATTTGTGCAAAGAAAGTACTCACCCGTTTTCAGATCATGTGGTATCAGAGCTAGGATGACTGCCTTGCAGGATGGGAAAAGGAGTGAAGAGAGAATAAAGTCTTCAAGAATTAGAAGAGATAAATCACAACATTCAAGCTGAAAAATCAGAGTTGAGGAGACTTTTGCAGGTTGCAGAAGAAGAGAAGAAAGAGCTTCAAGAGAGATTTCAGCTTCATGAGGAAGTCCTCAATGGAATTATTGAATAATTTCAGATCGAATTGAAAACCAAGGATGATCTCTTGGCTAAGTTGCAACATGGTGAACGAATGGAAGACAAAGAGCCTTCTACCATGGATGCACAAACTCAAACCGAGGTATATGATGTTTCTTCATGTTCAATGTTTTCTCAGTATGAAACTAATGTGGGCATGAATCTCCTCACGAACATGGGATACAGAGGAGGTGGAATTGGCATTCATGGCCAAGGATTCATGCATCCATTAGATGTGGTACAAAGACCATAATTTGCAGGTTTGGGATATGGTCAAGAGGAGATTGAAGAGTGCTCAAAGTCCGTTGAAGCAAGATCCACTTCAAAAACCATTTCTATATCATTGAATTCCAAGAGAGGAGTCAAATCATCTAGTCCTAGTCCTTGTCATATCTACAACAAGGATAATCCTGGAAGGTATAAGGGTCATGTTCAGTCAAATTATTTCTTTGATTTTAAGAAACATGATTCTTGCAATATTCATTCTTGCACTCGATCTTCTAACCGTGATGTAGCCAAAAATCACAAGAAGAAAACTTGGGTAAAGAAGACGAGCACATCCACCAGAAGTGAGACAAGATAGAAAGAACCCCTTTCATGTCCTCGTGTCAAGGATATTTTGTTAAAGGAGAAGCGAAGGAACTATTGCACTCATTGTGAGATGAGTGGCCATTGGATTGGAAAATACTGGAAAGTTCATCCTCAACTTTGTCCAAAACATGGAAAGAGATTCATACAAGATCCTGCAAAGAAGGAGGAAGTATATGAAGGAGTTAGTCCAACGACAATAATCCCAGAAGCAGTTCTTCAAAAAGATCAACTATCCAAGGAGCATCT
>WSFP011532054.1:0-11999 GCA_009831015.1 Picea engelmannii
CCTGTGGGGTACAACATCCATCCTTGGGGTTTTCAACCTCCCATGAAGGTAAAAATGGCACAATCCTCCATGGAGTAGCTTACACCTAGAAAGGCCTTGCAAAGACAAACAAGTACACCCTCCAAGGGTCCACAACTCACATGTATCAAGCAAAGTAAGCAACATTTAATTAAAATAATACCCAAACATGTGCATTAAATCCCCCCTTTTCAAACTAAACAAATGCTCAAAGACCTTATACAACTTTCCAAATTTAGGTATGGTAGGGTTGTCAATGTGCCCTATTGGGTAGATCAATCCCCAATTCAATGAATATTTCCAAAGAAGACCCTCTTTAAGTCATGTAATGAGTATGAGGTGGATGGGGGTATGAATTTTGGGCATGGGGTTCTTGACATATTCAGGGCTCATATTGCCTCGTTTATGGGTGCCTTTGTAAAGGGTGTGTTGTATCCTCGTTTGCAATGCAACCTTTTTCCAAGCCCTTTTATTTTCCATTAATTGATTATGGTCCAAAACTTTTTGTGTTATGTGAAATGGAAAGTAAGGAGAACCACAATGCCACTTGGAGCTAATAACACATTGAGTGTCATGTGCAAGGAAAGTAAAATACATCACAAATGCATTCCCTCAGCAAGCAGGACATTTATTTTTTATGTGTTTTCTTTTTTAAACGTCCTTGACTTTTATGGAAAAGTGTTTCATTGCTCTCGAGACCTTAGGGAGAGAATCTAGAGGATAATTTATGGCTTTTATCTTTTTCCAGCTACAAAATCTCTAGGCCCTTATCCCCTTCTTTCCATGAAATGAGGTGCAAGCCCTTCTTTGGGTCAATAAGCCCAGAAACCCAAAAGATGAGGAAGCGAAAGGGAAGAAGAGTGGAAAATGATAAGTATGTGTGGGAATGGTATGATGACCCTTCAAGGATAACCCCCAGTAGAAACCCTTTTCCAAAGGGTGACCCACTTACTAGGAAAACATGTCAACCACCAAGGTGAAATGAGGCAAAAGATATAATTTCCAAGCAAGCATTTTGTTAGCATATTCAGACACTTAGGAGTTAGTTAAGATCTACTTGGTCTAATGTGACATTAGGTAAAAGTGTGTTTATTTAGTATGCATTAGTATGCATTAGTATGCATTTGTAGTTAGGAAATCCGACAGTCACGATATGTTCCCGACAAAGAGTGATCTGATGCTTCATATTCTCCTCGATCTTAACGGCCATTTATCTATGGCTTAACACCCGATTGGTCCATGATCTCTATTTAAAGAGCATGGAAGGTCATTTTCTGATGATTGATTGTGAGAAACTCTCTTGTGAAATCTCTTTGTAATCTTTTTCTTTTACATTAAAAAACTGCTCCAAGTGGTCGCATTGGTTGAGGTCGTGGATGTTTCCCTATAGGGGTTTTACCACGTCAAAACATCGATGTGTTGATCTTTGATCTAGTTGTGTGAGTGGTTACTGAAGGTGTGTGTCCTCTGTTGGAATACCTATGTTGTCGAACATGGTATCAGAGCCTGTTTGAAGACCCGCTCCTGTTGTAGATCAAGATCGTCAAGCCAAGTTTCCTCATCTCCATTTTCTATCATTTTCGTACATTTCTGGGTTGAGAGTATTGTTCAATTGCGTTCGGAGCGCTCGTTTTAGTTAGGAACACTTTTCGTTTCACTCGAAAATATTTATGTTTTCCCAAGATACGACCATTTCAGTCAGATCCGAAAGTATAAAGCCTGAATACACATTTTTTAAATTTTTGCAGAGTATTATTTTGGTTTTATATTATTTGTTTCCAGGTGGCTACTATTTTAGATTTGCGTATTTTTTTTCCCCACGCCTTGTGTGATTTCGAAAAATCAGAAATAGATAGGAAAATGTGCATCTTCCGGGTAAGCTAACCGAGATCTAACCCTTGTTGTCATCAAGAAGCGAAATTGTTTTCTTGTGTGAAAAGAGTTTTTTTTTAACACGCTCTCCAAGGTCATCTTCCACAACAACAAAAACACCCCAATCCTCTTGTTAAAGAATATAATATGTTTTGTTAGACCATTTGGTTAAAATTTGCCTTATTAAGTAAGAGGTATTGAGTTCAAGTCTCTATTTTTGTTTTTTATTTTTTTTTAAATTCATGCTCAAATTGTAAAGTGTATTTCACTTCAAGTATAAAAGTGAATCACTACAAGTAGCTCTAATACTTTATTTTAGAGTTATTTATTTTGCATGCAAATTTTCTTTTATAAAGTAATTGCATTGTAAAAGTGATCTCCACTTCTCTTTATAAAAGTGGGTCACTTCATAAAGCAACTTACACCACCATGTGGTCATTTGGTTACCATTTATGCCTTTTTTTTAAATGGGCATAACTTTCACATCCGAAGTTCGTTTTTAGTGCCATTTTTTTTAAAACCATGTAATTTTTTGAGATATTTCCATCCAGATCATCAGTTTCAGTTTTTAAATCCATATTATCTTCATATTTAATATGGATTCTACAAGTAATCTATTGCTTACCAGCACCAACTAATTACAATGGAAATCTCATATGGAGGATTTATTAAGAAGTAAAGGCTTTTACTGGATTACCTTGGGAAATGAAACAACACCCATTGATGTTGATAAGAAATTCAAATGGGATAATAGGAATGACGAAGCACGTGTATTAATCAGAATGTCCATCTCTCCTGATTTAATTCAATCAATTGATAAACCCAAAGAAGCTTGGGAAAAGATTGAATCTGTGTTTGGTAAACACAATATTATTCGATCACAACAGATAGAAAATCAAGTACTGAATTTAAGTCCAAATGATTTTTCTTACATTGACGACTATCTATCTAAGTTTAAAACACTCAGAACTTTATGTGAAGAATGTAAAATAAAGATAGAAGAATATCGTTGCATCTATCTTATTCTTTCTAAGCTAGGTAGTGCATATTCTTTGTTTGTATCTACCTTTATTCCATACAAGAGGCTCTAGGGACTGTTTATCAAAAACTTAGTCTTGAGAACTTTTGTGATGCTTTGATTAGAGAGCAAGATAAGTTTGTACAACTTGGAGTGATCAACACTGCAAGTACCTCCAACAAAGCCTTAGTTGTCCATCGGAAAGATAAACCCAAGAATACCAAGAAGCAACATCCTCGCCACAACAACAAGCATTATAAGGGTCACAAACCCACTCAGACAACTTCCGCTCATAATGGTGACAAATGAGCAAAATATAAAAGTAAGAAGACTAACAGACATTGCAACTTTTGTGATAAAGATGGCCATGATGAGTCCAAATGTTTCAAGAAGATGTTATCTTTAGAAACAACGATGAAGAAGCACAACATAAATATTGATTCTACTTCTTCTTCTTCTTCTCATGGACATGCACTTTCTGCTTCTGGTTTCTCCTTCTGATGAGTGGCTTATTGATTCTGGAGCATCTTATCATATGGATACGGATAGAGACATATTTTCTGCTCTAAATGAATATAACACTAAGAAAATATTTGTTGTTGATGATATATCTCTTAGTGTTGAAGGATATGGAACAGTTCAAGTAGAAAATGGTCATTTCAATGATGTATTATGTGTTCCAAGTCTTTCTTGTAACTTTCTGTCAGTATATCAAATCACTCATTCAAGTAAAGGTAAAACTATAGAGTTTTCACCTCACCAAGTTGTAATCAAGGATTTAAAAGATCCTAAGCATGTTCTTGCAACTAGAATTGTTGATGATATTACCAAGTTGTACAAGTTTGACAACTTTGGGTCATCATCTTTTTCATCAGTTTTTGTTGCTCATAGCGATGACTTGAGAAAACTTTGGCATGAGCGGTTTGGTCATCTAAATTATGGCTCATTGAAACAACTATGTAATCAACATATGGTGATTGGTCTTCCTCTTGTTTCATGCAAAGATGGTGTTTGTGTCGGTTGTGTTCTTGGAAAACATTATCGGGACAGTTTTGACAAGCGTGCCTCTTGGCACACCTCGGGCCCTTTGCAGCTTGTTCACAGTGATTTGTGTGGTCCAATTTCTTCTCCTTGTTTTTTTGGGTGCAAGTATTTCTTAACTTTCATTGATGACTTTTCCAGACGTACTTTGTTTTACTTCTTAAAATTTAAGAGAGAAGTTTTTGATAAGTTTTTGGCCTACAAGGCCCTTGTAGAAAAGCAATATGGACATCAAATTCAAAAGTTAAGAACAAATAATGGAGGCGAATATGTGAACAATAAATTTGCAATTTACTCCACTACACAAGGCATCCAAATGCAACACATTGTCCCATATACACCACAACAAAATGGTGTTGCTGAGAGAAAGAACCGCACATTAAAATAAATGGCTAATTGTATGATCCAATATAAGGGATTAAGTCTAAAGTATTGGGCAGAAGAAATCAACTGTGCAAATTACATAGTAAATCACACTCCCACAAAGGCTCTTAAAAATATAACACCGAAAGAAGCTTAGACTAAAATTAGACCAGATGTAAGTCACTTCCGTGTATTTGACAGTATAGCATGGGCTCACATTCCTAATGAGAAAAGGAAAGCATTGTAGCCTAAAAGTGAGAAGTGCAATTTTGTTGGTTATTCTGAAGATGTCAAAGGTTATAGACTTCTTCAACCACATTGTAATGAAATTATTATTAGAAGAGATGTTAAATTTGATGAAAATATCTTAGCCTGCGAGCCTAATTCGATGATTGTGCCTTCTTCGGCCTACTAGCCATCTTCGGAGTTTGTGCCTTCTTATGTTCATATTTTGTATTTTTCTTCAGATGATGACAGTGAGGATGAAAATCCACCTACGCCTACTCACCTTCCTCCAGATGAGTCATTTTCACTTGAACTAGCACCAACTCCATCGCTTCCTAGATGAGTATGTTCAACATGAGAAGCAGTTGGTGATCCTTCAAATCAATGTTAGACACATTCACAGTTCCAGTGAGACTCTTCTCTTTTGGCTCAAATTTCAAAGACTCATGATCTAGAGACATTTGCAGAAGCTTCATGTCATCCAGATTGGGATACAACAATGAATGAAGAGTATCGTTATTTAATGGCAAACGATATTTGGGATCTTGTACCTCTTCCATAAGGAAGAAAAATTGTCAGATGTAAACGGTTCTACATAACTAAGTATGCATCATATGGAAGTGTTGAAGACACAAGGCTCGGTTAGTTTCCAAATGATTTTCCCAAGTTGAAGGAATTGACTATAATGAAACATTTGCCTCTGTAGCCAAAATGAATTCCATCCTCCTTGTTCTTTCCCTTGCAGCCTCACATAAATAGGAGGCCCATCGGATGGATGTTAAATCCACCTATTGACCACCTATTTCAACTAGGGTTCAACTCCATGTGTCATGATGATATGTACTTGATGGTGCTACTAGTTTGAAGACTTACTGGTTCTACAAGGAAATTTTGGATTCAACACGCGTTTTTGTAATTGGAATTTCCGCTCCCCTGCATGGGATTATAATGTAATGGGTCTGCATGGATCATATTTTAGGTTGGTTTCCTATGAATTCATCATTAGAGGATTTTCTTTCATCGAGTCTTTTTTTTTCCTTAGCTCATTAATTTGGCCTAACCAGCCTTATTAATTTCCCTTAAGTTTTTCACTCCCATAATAATTCTCCAAAGTGGTGAAAGGAACTTTAATGGTCAATACCTATGGTAGCTAGTGTCTAGGAATATTGTAAATGACCATTATAGACATCTTCTAGAGTCTTGTGAAATTTCGTCGAGTCTATATAGTTTTTTTTAGTTTTTTTAAATTACCCATTTAATGGTAATTTTAATTAATTTTTCATAAAAAATGTAAAAACTTGATCATTGGGATTTTGATAGGAGTATTTGTGCTCAAAATAAATGGAATGAGACCCCCTACACCCTTGGATAAATTTTCAGCGAAATTGGACAAGTTTTTCTAGGTGTTTGTCCATGAAGAGTCTAAGTCAGTCTAAGACAGCAATTTAATTGTTGGAATTGACAAAGTCAAACTTGTCAAAATTTTGTAATTTGAGAAAATTAAGTGGAGAAAGAGTGGGAGAACTTACCCAAACACTTTCCTAATCTATCCTAACCCTTTCTCAACCATCACATCACCCCTTCACCTAGCCATTAAGCAAAAACATCACTCTCCATAGAAGAAGTGCACCCCCCTTCTAGAAACTCTCCAAAAAGAAAAAATAAAATAAAATAATAAAGGGATACTCTTCCTCTACCTTGGTGAGCCTCCCTAGACCATACAACTCACCATTTGACTTGTCAAATCATTGCCAACTCATGCCAACTCATTACCAAAACCCTAAAAGTGAATTTTCCTTGACTTTGTCTATTTCTCTTGGATGTGTAACACTTGTAACTCATCCAAGAGGGGTCACTCTTGGCTCCCAAGTATAAAGAAGAGCCTCCCCTCCCTCATTTTATGCATCTAATCTTGGTATTGTTACTATACCAAAATCTCTCTTCTCTCACTCTTCTCTCTCTCTTTCTCTTGCTCTTGTTCTTCTCTCAAGCTTGTGGCAAGTATTTTCCCAACTTTTTTATTGAATAAAGTAAATTTTTGGAGGATCCATGATGTTGAGAGTCTTTTTGGTGTCGTCTTGCTACATATGAGGTGATCTTATTCTTGTTTATCTTCCTTTTACATGCTTAGCTTTGAAGATCTATGGTATGAATATTGAGCAAAGTATTTTGTTTGTTTGGGTTTGTGAAAGTATTTTCATCGATATAGTGAGTTTATTGGTATTTATTTCAAAGTATTTGATTTAATATCTAAATATACTGACTTCATATTGTTTCTTGTAGCTTAGCATTGAAGATTGGCAAGGTTTCCTAGGGTTTTAATAGAAGATTTCAGATCTGGAAATCTCTCTTTTTACCCACTTAAACCCTCTAAAAATTTATGTTATTTATTTTTGTTCTATTATAAACTTCTTTGGACATTATAACATACTTGGATAGAGCTTATAAACATATTTAATTGCTGAAATTAACACAAAAAATTTGTGGTTTTTACAACAGAAATTTTCACAAATTTTTGTCACTTTTTACAGCATTTCCAGCAAGCTTTTGTTTGTTGTTTTTTTGCAGGTTGGTGACATTTGGGAGTGATTACAGACTATTTGGGGCATCTACAAGTCAAATATCAGACTCCCAAAATTGGGTAACAAAAACCATCTTCTTCTCTTCTCTTTCTCACATATTAAAGTTTAAATGGATTGTATTCCTCTCTCGTAATTAATTTCTGCATTTTCTTTATTTTTGCCTACACCTTGGAGTTAGCTTGGTTAAACCAACCCTCAAAATTGTAAGGATAGTTTAGGATATGGTTCTTATTTCTTTATGTTTTTAATGGTTTACAATAAATCTAGATCTAGAAATAACAACCTAATTCTAGCTTAGGCCCATGGAGGCATAACTAATTTACATTGCTCATCTTGTTCATTTATTTTCATTTAAGTGTTTTTCTCTTAACTTAATAATATTTAAAATACTTCTAATGTCTTGCAATTTACTTTCTTTAAGCATTGTATAATCTTGTAATTAACCTTCAATCTTTTACTTTCTTGCAATTCTAAGTACATGTACTTTATTTGTATTGTCAAATATATTTCATGTACTTTCCTTCTACATTGCAAACACACTTTCTTTAAAGCACAACATTGTAATCATTTCCAACTAATCTAACTCAACTTAATTCACTTAAGCTCAATTTACTTTTAAAGCCTAAAATTTATCTAGCTTAATAGGTCACCAACCATTTTCCAAACTTTTCCAACAAAAATGGAACTTAAGGAAGAAGCGGGGGGTGTTAGATCGGGGACGGTCTCACAGCATTTGGTGTCCTCCTTGTGGAGTACTTATTTTCATGGATTGACCTATGGAGCTAAGGTGTGGCCTTGTTTTCCTCACCTATTGAGCACCCAACATTTATTTTTGTACAAGCAAGGAGAGTTCTTGGGTTGACACTTAGTCTAGGATTTACACTTAACTTAACAACTTTATCAATCCTAATCAATCCACTTAACCTTGAATAATCTACATTGACACATATTTATGGTTTATGCTTAAGATACATATTGCAAACAGTTCACTTTTACATATTTATGCAATCTTACTTTAAGCATTTGTGGGTTTGACTAAATAATCTAAAAGTTGTGTTTTATCCCTTGGGGGCCTCATTTCAACGTTTAACTTTGAGCTTGAGTTGAAATTTGGTGTGATTGGTATCCTCCCTTGAAGTTGTGCATCCCTTGGAGGCTTCTTCATTGCTTGGAGCTTGTTGTTGTTTTATGCCGGTGAAACTTATCCTTGAGTTGCACATCCTTTGGAGGCACTCTTGTTCAGGATAGTTGGCACTTTATCTTTGAGCAATATCTTCTTAACTTGCGCATTCAACTTCATTTCAAGATTAGTGGCTAGTTAGTTGCTTTGCATCTTGCTTTGTCCATTTTTGTATCATTGTTGTATCTCTTAGTTATTCTTTAGATTCTTTAACTTGGTAGATAATTGTTCATTTCATTCTTTTGTATCAAATTGTAAATATTGTATCTAGTAATTCTTTTGTAATCTTGTGTAAAACATCAGCCTTTAACTTAGTTGACCCCGTTACCCAACCTTAGGCACTAGTCTTAGTTGACCTAGGGAAAGTTTTGTTTGTGCATTGAAATCTTGCATTTGCATTGTTGACTCTCATATAGGCTAGATCCACCTAGACCTTTAACAAATTAAAATTAACTCCTATAACACATTTAATAACTCACATAGTAACTAGGGTCTACCCCCCTTGGCTTCCTTAGAAGTAATCCTAGACGGAAGGAGTTCAAGTCGAGGTGGCAGTGGGATTGAACTTAGACATTGTGTCTCTGAGGACACACTAAGTGGACCGAGACTTAGTCCACATTTGCAAGTGTGTATAAGGACGACAACATCTTTGGCGCCATTGTCGGGGATAAGTCTTTTATCCTTGGTCGTAACGAATTAATTTTAATTTATTCTTTTAAAACTAAGTAATAAATTTTCTCCCTAATTTTTTTTAACTTGGGTTGGTTTTTCATTGTTTGCTTACTCTCCAAGTGGCGACTCCAGAGAGAAATCCTTGTAGGTTGTTTGAAATTCTTGGAGGAGAAGCACTCATTGATATCCATCCCTTGTTGTACATAATAATCTAACAACCTTTGTTTTCCTTCTTGTTTTTTCTTTGTTTGACGCTCTTGTTTGTTTGAGATAAACTTGGTCATCTGGCAACTTCACTTCAAAATAATTTGACAAAGTATTCTTCAAGAAGGAACTCAGGGATTGTTTTGCTTCATCCTTGAACTTGAAAAAGTATTTGGATGAAGCTAGCTAGTTTTTCTTCTTGTTAGATCCTTAGTAATTCTTGCGTCCCATTCCTTTTCTTTAGACCTTTTGATGATCTAGTTAGAAATGAGATTCCTCCTAAAACCTTTTGATTTTTCAGGAATAGTTGGTTATCCTAATTATATACCTGAAGATGTTATTGAGAATTTGTCTAATTTTCAAGATTATGGTGATGTTTGTGCTCATGTCAGGGCCTTTGGGAAGTTAATTGATGATTGGTATAATCCACATATTTATGAGGATGCTCTAATGAAATTGTTTTCCTGGACTCTTTGTGAGAGTGTGGGATATGCTTGTGATTGGTTTCTTGTTCATGAGGATAATTCGTTCAAGACCATACGGGACTTGTTGTATGCCTTTTTGGAGAGATTTGGTGATGATCAGGATGAAATTTACAATGAATTGGTTGATGATTTCATGGAAAAATGGAACAAGAAAAATCTTCCAGATATAGAAACAGTCAATTCAGATATGAAGATCGATATTCAACCAGATCCCATTAAGGAGCTTAAAGAAATCATTCAGAACATGTAGTTTTCCCATGAAGAACAGTTGAAGGTCGTGGAAGATAAATTAGAAATCATGGAAGCTAACCTTACAAAGACTTATATTGAATATCTGGACCCTATTGAATTGGCTTCACAATGAAAAGGATAAGGAAGTTCATAGGGAAATTCTGGATGAGTCCATCTATGAGCCAGTAACTAATTTTGAGGAGTTAAAGGAATTTGAGTTTGAAATAGTTGAATATCTAGATAATTCAATTCCCGACCCTCCTCCCAAGGAACCAATATATTTAAAGGAGAACTTTGACAACATTGATGAAAATAGTGCAATGGTTCTTTTGACATGTTCATTTTCAACCTCCCAACCAAAAGATTACTTTATGAAGAATATTGGGAAAATGGAAGGAAACTTCAGTTTATCAGTTTCATATCAATATGAGTATTGGTTGGCCTTCCACCTTGACAATCATCTGCAGCAAAGTATTAAAATTTTACACAGCTTGTCAGAATTCATTGTTTGGTTGAATAGAGGAGGGAACATGATTTTTTGTTGGTTCTGTCTCACAAAAAATTCCAAATTGATAAAACTTGGGAAGGGGTCTTCTATGATTCATCCTGGACAAGGATGTTTTAGACATTTGTGGATTCATTCCATCCATTGCATGGATGATTGTAATGTATCCCTAACCCTTCTCCTTTATTTTAAGTTTTGTATTATTTCATTTCATTTTGTAATTATGTTACTTAGATGATTCATTATATCATAGTTTCATTTGTTGTACAATAGTTATTTCATTATGTAATTATTGTTTATATCACTTTATTTATTCATTTTATATATGTATTTATGTTGGGTATTGGTGAGCACTTTGTTTTGTAGATTATGGATTCTCGTATGCTCTCCTTCCCAAGTGAAGATCAAACACACATCCCCCTGTGGAGCCAGATTTTGACCACCTATTTCAACTAGGGGGTCAACTCCATGTGTCATGATGATATGTATCTGATGGTGCTACTAGTTTGAAGACTCACTGGTTCTACAAGGAAATTTTGGCTTCAGCACACGTTTTTGTAATTGGAATTTACTCTCCCCTGCGTGGGATTATAATGAAATGGGTCTGCATGGATCATAGTTTAGGTCAGTTTCCTAGGAATTCATCGTTAGAGGAGTTCCTTTCATCTTTTTTTTTTCCTCATGTAATTAATTTGGCCTAACCAGCCTTTTATTAATTTCCCTTCAGTTTTTCACTCCCACAATAGTTCTCCAAAGTGGTGAAATACACTCTAATGGTCGATCCTTATGGTAGCTAGTGTCTAGGAATATTGTAAATGACCATTCTAGACATCTTCTGGAGTCTTGCAGAATTCCGTCGAGTCTATATAGTTTTTTTTTGTTTTTTTAAATTACCCATTTAATGGTAATTTTAATTATTTTTTGATAAAAATTGTAAAAACTGGATCCTTTGGATTTTGATAGGGGTATTTGTGCTCAAACGAAATGGAATGAGACCCCCCTACACCCTTGGAGAAATTTTCATCTCAATTGGACAAGTTTTTCTAGGTGTTTGTCCATGAAGAGTCTAAGTCAATCTAAGATAGCAATTTAATTGTTGGAATTGACAAAGTCAAACTTGTCAAAATTTTGTAATTTGAGAAAATTAAGTGGAAAAAGAGTGGGAGAAATTACCCAAACATTTTTCCTAATCTATCATAACCCTTTCCCAACCATCACATCACCCCCTCGCCTATCCATTAAGCAAAAACGTCACTCTCCCTACGAGAAGTGCGCCCCTCTTCTAGAAACTCTCCAAAAAGAAAAAATTAAATAAAATAATAAAGGGAGACTCTTTCTCTACCTTGGTGTGCCTCCTTAGACCCTACAACTCACCATTTGACTTTTCAAAGCATTGCCAACTCATTACCAAAACCCTAAAAGTAACTTTTTCTTGACTTTGTCTATTTCTCTTGGATGTGTGACACTTGTAACTCATCCAAGAGGGGTCACTCTTGGCTCCCAAGTATAAATAAGAGCCTCCCCTCCCTCATTTTACACATCTACTCTTGATATTGTTAATATGTCAAAATCTCTCTTCTCTCACTCTTCTCTCTCTTTCTCT
>ML897299.1:563-11999 GCA_009831015.1 Picea engelmannii
AACAAGTGTCCATTTACAATAAATGCTATCTTAACCATCTTAAAACAAATCTCCTAATTTAGAGCCTAAGATACGACACTTTTCTAGAGTCATATCTTTTACAACAATAATGTATCTCTAAAGTTCTACATTTATTTAACAAATATTTTAGATTATTAATTTAATATTCTAAATTAATAATCTTTTTATTCTAACTTTATAAACTATGATAAATGTATTTTGGATTATCTAACATTAGAAAGTTATGCATTTAGACATGTGGGACAAACTCATTAGCAGTTATGAAGGTAATGAGAAGGTAAAAGATGCCAAGATTCAAACCTATAGAGTAAATTTTGAACAGATACAAGTGAAATAATATGAAACTATTGGGAAGTACTTATTGAGAGTTGAAGAATTAGTAAATGCAATGAAAGCACTTGGTGAAAAAATTGAGGAACCCTCTCTAGTTCAGAAAATTTTGAGATCTCTGCCAAATAGGTTCAACCCAAAGGTCTCAGCTATAGAAGAACTTAATGATCTAAAGGATTTGTATTTTGATAAACTTTTAGGAACATTGATAACATATGAAATGAGGATAGTTAAAGATAAACCCACCTCTAGAGAAGCATCATTTAAAGAAGACAAGAATGAGGATTCTGAGCCTGATGAAATTGAAGAAAAATTTGTGAGAAGACTAAAGAAAGGATCAGGAAAGTACCAAGGTAAGATGCCCTTCAAATGTTTCAACAGTTTTAATATGGGTCACTTTGCATCTAAATATCCACACAAGAAACAAGATCAGAACTCTGAAGGTAAAAAGAAGTTCAAACCCAAGAGATTTGGTAAAAAGAAAAGTTTTTGTGTAAATGATGATAACTCTTCAGAAGACATAGATAGTGACTCCTCGTGTGAAGATAAGATCAATGACTTTATGCTTATGGCCCAAGAGGATTATGATAATAAAAGAACAGGAAGTAATGATGACAATGAAGAAGTTTTGTTTGACCTAGAAGGAGAATTGATCAGCACACTGGAAGAGATTGACAGACTCAGAATTAAGAAGAGAAAACAAAAACAATTGATGATACAGTTCAAGAAAGGTGGTAAAGAACCCGATGAAGACTTTGTCCTACTAAAAGTGGAATTATAAGAGGCAAATAAAATCAAAGACATTCTGAAACAAAATTTATCAGAAAATAAGGCAAGATGTGAAGCTCTGGAAAAAGAGGTAGTGAAAAGTAGGAAAGAATTGGAGAAGTTTCAAGCCTTGTATCATTAGAATCTGTCAAGTATCAAAGCCTATGAAGAATTGGCCACCATTATGAATCAGCAAAGAAAACCAAAGATGAAAACAGGTCTAGGTTATGAAGAGGGATCAAGTAGTGATCAGCCAAGCAACAAAGAACCCATCAAGTTTGTCAAATCTACAACCTATGACAACAAAAAATTCGCAGAAACAAAAGAAGATAATCAGCTTCCCAGGAGGATTAACGAAAGAGGTACCAGAACTAAAACTTTAGATCAGAGAAATAATGTACTCTTTGTTCAAATAAATCATCAGTATGGAAGAAATCGACCTTCTCAAAGAAGACAACCATTTTCCAGGTACCAAGGATTTTTCTATGGATATTGTTTTCTCTGTTCCAACTTTGGTCACAAAGCTGTAAATTTTTCTTTAAAATTTAGATATGAGCAATCAAGACATTCAAGGTATAGATATCTACCACAACAAAGAATGAGACAACCAAGTAACAAACCACCATAGGCTACAAGTCACTTGATGGCTCGGAAAATGACACAGGTTAAGCATAACAATCATTATGATCCTTTATTCAACGAACCAGAATGTTACATCTGTCATAACTATGGACATAAAGTTGTTGATTGTCGCTTAAAGAACTATGAACCAGATTTGAATTCCCCTGCTGAAAATGTCAAGGTTTGGAAGAAGAAAGAAAGTGACAAGTGTGGATTAGTGTTGTCATCTCAAATACAAAAGAACCCTTGGTATATAGACAGTGGATGCTCCAAACATATGACGAGAGACAAAGGTAAGTTTCTATCTCTAAGTGAAAGAAAATCAGGAAACATAACATTTGGAAATGATGCTCCAGGTAAAATCAAGGGTAAAGGAATCGTGAGTCTGAGTAATGGAAAAGGAAAAACCCAAGATTCTCTGTTGGTAGATGGGCTGAACCATAAGTCAAATGTGTGACAGAGGATGTGAAGTGGTGTTCACTTCCAAGGATTGCAAGATAAAGTCTGTAAACTTAGGACAAGTGGTGGCTAAAGGCATAAGGACAAAAAATAATGTATATGTTCTTAAAGAAGATAGAGAAGAGTGTCATCTAAGAAAACATGATGAGAGATGGTTATGGCATAGGAGACTTGGACATCTAAACTTTGACCACTTAATCAAGATCAAAAATCTTGAGGCAGTAAAAGATCTTCCGAGAATATCAAAGACACAAGATTCTATGTGTAAACCCTATCAAGTAGGAAAGCTAACCATGATACAGTTTAAATCCAAGAGCTCTACTTCAATAGAGAAACCACTCCAACTAGTTCATATGGATTTATGTGGACCATCAAGACAAGAAGGCACAGGGAAATAAAACTACTTCATGTTGATCATTGATGATTACTCCAGACTTATTTGGGTTTCCTTTCTCAAGGAAAAAGTTGAAGCATTTGTGAAATTTAAAATATTTAAAGCCTTAACTGAGAATCAAATAGGAAACAGGTTAAAGGTAGTAATGTCATATAGAGGTGGATAATTTATGTCAAGTTATTTCAAGGAATTATGTGATAAACATGGGATCAAGAGAGAATACACAATCCCAAGAACTCCACAACAAAATGGAGTAGTTGAGAGGCAAAACAGAACAATGCAGCAAATGGCCAGGTCAATGATGAACCAGAAGAACATTGGTCAAACCGACTGGGTAGAAGCAATACACATAGCAGTCCGTGTTCTTAACAAATCCCACCTCAGACCACACAGTGACAAGACACCTTATGAACTGTGGTGTGGGATACTTGCTTCAATCAAACACTTCAAAGTCTTTGGGAGTAAGTGTTACATAAAGAATAATGATGAGAATCTTGGCAAGTATGATGACAGAGTTGATGAAGGCATATTCTTAAGGTATGCTACAAATAGTAACGAATACAGATGCTATAATAAGAGGCTACATAAATTGGTTGACTTTATTGACATAAATGTTGATGAAGGAATCCCAGTAAGAGAGGTGAACAATAATGAATCAACAACAAAGGATATAGATGAATTTGAAGTTGAACAGGTCCAAGAATCAGAACAAGAAGATGTTGATTCAGATGAACATGCAAATACTCAAGCAGACTCAAATCAACAGACAACATCAAATTCTTCCTCCAGAATTACTCAAAAGAATCATCCTTCAAGTCAAATAATTGGTGAAAAAGACAAAGGTGTACAAACCAGGAGAAGGATAATCAAAAACACTGAGCAATCACATATAGCCTTCGTATCCATGGTGGAACCCAATAACTTCAATGAGGCCAGTAAAGACGTAAATTGGTTAAAATCAATGAATGAGGAACTAGACCAGATTGAAAAGAATGACACTTGGGAACTTGTTCCTAGGCCAGCAGATAAAAATGTAATAGGATAGAAATGGGTCTACAAAAATAGGGTAAATGAGAAAGGAAATATTGTAAGAAATAAGGCTATATTGGTCTCCAAAGGATATTCTCAAATAGAAGGACTGGACTTTGATGAAACATTTGCGCCTGTAGAAATATTAGAAGCTAATAGACCTATGCTTGTCATAATAAGTTTAAATTCTATCAAATGGATGTCAAGTCATCTTTTCTAAATGGAGATCTAAAAGAAGAAGTGTATATGGAACAACCAGAGGGATTCCAACTGTCAGATAACCCTGACTTTGTCTACAAGCTGAAGAAAGCCTTATATGGGTTAAAACAAGATTTGTGTGCCTGGTATCACCGACTGGATACATATCTAGAAGACAAAGGATTCAAGAGAGGAACAGTTGACAACAATCTATATATCAAAACAGAGGGTAATGATTTGCTCATTGTCTTGGTCTACGTAGATGACATCATCTTCGGTAGTAATAATTCTTCATTGGTACAATGGTTTGATTCTTCCATGTAGTCTGAGTTTGAAATGTCTATGATAGGAGAACTATCATTTTTCCTGGTTCTGCAAATTACTCAGAGGTCTGAAGCAATATTTCTTTCTCAAGAAAAATATCTAAAAGAAATGTTGAAAAGGTTTCAAATGGAAGATTCTAAACCTATGAGCACACCCATGGTCACTAGATGTAAGTTAAGAAAGGATGATGACTCACCTGATGTTGATCAAAGTTCATATAGGTCTATGATAGGTATCCTATTGTACATAACAACATCTCGTCTAGACATATTGCATGTTGTTGGAATCATAGGAAGGTATCATGCCGCACCCAAACAGAGTCATTTGTTAGCTATCAAAAGAATATTTAGATACTTGAAAGGAACAATGGACTATGGCCTATGGTATCCTAGGAATCATAATTTTCAACTATCAGTCTATTCAGATGTTGATTGGGCTAATTGCGTGGATGAAAGGAAAATAATGAGTGGAGGTGCATTCTTCTTAGGATATTCCCTTATCTCATGGTTGAGTAAGAAGCAAGGTTCCATTCCTTATCAACCACAGAAGTTGAATACATTGCAGCTGGCACTTGTTGTACCCAAGTATTGTGGATGATTTAGACACTTGCAGACTTGGAGGTAAAATATACTACACCGATCCCAATTCATTGTGATAATACCAGTGCAATTAGTCTGTCAAATAATCCTATCTTTCACTCCAAGACCAAGCATATACCCATCAAGTATCACTTCGTGAGGGAACAGGTAACCAACTCTGTGGTTTCTATGCATTATATTCCATCCAAAGATCAGATCGTTGATATCTTCACTAAACCGCTTGCACAAGCTCAGTTTAAGTATCTACGTGAGAAGTTGGGTGTGACCCCATTATCAACTTAAGAGAGTCCATTATGTCAAGGGGAGTATGTATTGGTTGAATATCTAATCTCTCTGAAAAATACCGCAACAGCTTAGGGGGAGCATGTTTTCTTTGACATTGATGTCAAAGGGGGAGAAAATGAGTGGTCCAGACTGAATGCTATAGCTGGAGGTCCAAAAAGATTAGCGCAATTGTTCAAGGTTTCCATCAATGCCAAAGGGGGATATTATTGGCATGTTTACAGGTAGAGCATGCTTGTCATTGGTGGTAAGAACAACATGGTATGGTTACAAGAAAGAACAACAAAGGTAGACAACACAAACATAGTGTGCCTGTCATTTGATGGCAAACAGGCTCGGAAGACATCGTAAGTCTAGACAAGAGGAGCGTGCAGATGGAGGACAGATCTCGGGTGTTAGATCCGAGTGTGGGGACCGACCTCCGTTGGATCCAGGAGAACTCACACGATATTTAAAGTGAAAGGTGAAGCCGGCTTACAAAATCCTGAAAGAAGGAGGACCATCCATCTTCGGGCAAGACATGTGGCTACAGATCAACATTTCACTGATTGGAAGGTCAAAGGAAGGAGGGGCCTAACCTTCCAACTCACAATACGCAAAATTGTGAAAATATCTGAGCCGTTGGATCGAGGACTAAACTGGGCCATCAGATCTAGGAGGAAGATCATGACAGACCACATCAGCAAGGAAAGGTGGCAGCCTACATCAGCAAGGAAACATGGTGCAATCATACAAGGACAAGTGTCAAGTTGATTCAGCATCTCAGGCCACTGGAAATCACAAATATGAGTGACACGTGGCAACCACTCGACTCATGACACGTCATTGAGTGACGCAAGAATGACATCACTTTGGGAGTTTTGCTTCGGGAGTTTTAGCTTCATCACTCCCCCAAAGTCTTTAAGGCTGAAGTCCCGAGGTGGAGGATAGTCGTTGGATCAACGCAAAATCTCGACCGTTGATCTAATATGGATCCATTTCAGCAATTCGCAGATCGGGAATTCCAGAGGAAGGAGTTGTTGGAACTCGTGATATGGAAGGTCGCGAAATGATCCTGGCCGTTGGATCCATAGGACATGTGGCGAGTGATTGGGATTTCGCTGACTCGCAAATCAAGAAAGTCAAAGGCGGTGTTGAGGGAACTCGTGATATGCGAGGTCACGACATGATCACATTCGTTGGATCATAGAATGTTGTGGACAGTTGATCTGGAGAGAGAAGTGCTCATTTGATTGGTGAGTGGTCATAACTCATGGTCACATCGTTGAAGGTTTAAGGGAGGAGCTAGCATGCAACTAAGCTCCATTTCGGAGATCGCAACATGGAGAGTCGAGATGCCTCATACCTAGATCCCCGAAACATGAAGTTATGAAGCACCTTTTGATTAGGCCCGTGGTCACAGCTAAAGGTCACATTGTTGAAGGTTTAAGGGAGAAGGTAGCATGTAGCTAAGATCCATTTTGGAGATCGGGCCTTGGAGATTCTAGATGCCTCATACCCAGATCTCCAAAATGTGAAATCATGAAGCATCATTTGGCGTATGCTATAGTCACCACTGGTGGTCACGTAAGTGGAAGGAGCTAGCATAGCTAGGCTCCATTTCAAGTACCAAGAGTTGGAGGAGTCAAGGGAATCATAGGAGAATCCCCGAAACGCGAAATTGTGAAATACAGTTTTGAGTTAATCTATGTTCACTGCCAGTGGTCACGTAAGTGGAAGGAGATAGCATAGCTAGGCTCCATTTTGGGTATCGAAAGTTGGAGGAGTCCAGGGACTCACGGGAGAATCCCCGAAGTGAGAAATTGTGAAAATGATTTTTTGAATGGGGTTGTGGTCACATCCATTGGTCATATCAGTGGAAGTGAGGGGAAGGAGCTATCAAATCTAGGCTCCATTTCGGAGTTTTTTGAGTGGAGCGAGGAACTCGCAGCTGGATATCCCGGAACACAAAATCGTGAAAATGCTTCCTGAATAGTCGTTTGGTCACTTCCTGAGGCCACATGTGAAAGGAAAGGGCTTAGCCAGAAAAGCTAAACACCCACTGTGATTTTTTCCTCAGAAAGATAGAAGGTGCCAAACGCATGAATGCACGGAGATCTTCTCAGTAACTGCCAAAAGGAAGTGAGTGTGATTTCCAGATAAGACGAAGAGTCTCGAGGCAAATTCCAGTCGAGTGTAGACTCATCACAGAGTCGAATGATAGATGGAAAAGTATATGAAAGGGGATAGCACATGCAACATGCAAAGGGGTGCACAGAAAACTATAAAACTTCATAGCAGAGAAGAGATGTGTGTTGCGATTGTGAGTGATTTATGTTGGTAGAAGCATGGAGTCTAGAGAGGAAAAAACATAGTAGAAGAAATGAACAGTGATGCATATATGAGATAGAAAAATAAGGCTAAGGTGCACATGCAGAGTTAGAGCATAAGATCAGAAAGCTCAAGAAGATGCAAGTAGAGAGACATTGATGGAGGCAGAGAAATTCAGTGTAGCATAACGGTGAAGTGACTGGTAAGTCTTTGAATAAACATTGTCTCACTATAATAGAATGCAACAAGAAAGGATTTATATCTCAGGGTGGAAGGGAGGTGCTAGGGAGGATTGTTGTCCTCTGAGTTTCATGTGGGTGCTTGAACACTGGTAGTTATATCTTCTGTCTGGTTGCAGCCAAAAAATTCAGGGAGGTAGGGTGGTGCAAGGGAGAACAAGTGTTCTCTGTTATACAGGTTGGAGACTGTGTGACTGGAAGTTGTTGCTTCCATCCAATTGGTGTTGGGACACTCAGGGAGTTGGTGCTTCCTTCTAGTGGGTGCTAGAGAAACCAAAGAGTTGATGCTCTCAACAAGTTGCAGCTTGCAAAACAGAGGTTGTAGACTCAAGAGGAGTTGGAGCTCCCAAGAATGATAATGTACAGAATATAAAGATTACTTATCATATAAAGAAGAAGAGGTTTTACCCTTTATGGGCTTCCTCAGGAAATATTTGTCTCTATGTATTTAATGTGTGTGATTGATGCTGAATGATTTAATGCTTACTTCCCTGCATTATTGTGATTGTCATTGAGTTCATTGTAAAGAGTTTAAAATAATCCTAATTGTTTAAGAACGGTAACAACTGATTCACCCCCCCCCCCTCTCAGTTTTCCAACAGATACATGATGCATAGTTGGATTGATGTAATGGTCTTATCATGGTTGATAAGGTACACAAATGGATGAACTCCAAAGTGGTCCCCTTATGGTGAAAGCCCTCATGGGAAGACGCTTTACGGTTGAGTTATCCTTGAAGTATGAATGGAGAACCCATGCTTATATGTGGAATAATGAGATGAATATCAATGAAGTTGTTGGTGAAACTATCCTAGATGGATAGTGTTTGTCATTCCATTTCTGGTGGTATGTGTAATGTCACATAACTCCTCATGGTTTGAGAGTTATGGCCCTACAAAGATGAAGGACCCTCATATGTTGGCTTGTAGCCCCAAAAGGTCAAAGAAGTCAAGTGCTTGAAAATAAGAAATCATTATTTAAATGATAAAGTAAAATGACAAAGTCGAGAAGGATTATTTAAACAATAAAGTGAAGTGTAAAATCAAAGAAGATTATTTAAATGATAAAGTGAGGTGACAAAGTCAAGAAGGAATATTTAAATGATAAAGTAATGGAGAACTTTCTAATTATGGAAAGTGGTTAAACCTAAAATGAGGAAAATAGGTTCAGTAACCTAGAAGATGAAAATAATAAATAAGAAGCTAGGATCTCTTGTGAAATGACTCTTTAGTAAGAATATCTTTGGAGTAATTGATGGAGAGATTCTTGTGAGAATATATTTTGTAGAGCATCTTTGGTGTGGATCTCTTGAGCATGATTGAAGATCTATTTTGAGAAAGAGAGTGTGAGGAGGATCTCATGGGCGCATCAAAGTTTAGGAAATATCAGAGATCTTGATGGAAAAAGTCTCGGAGCTTTAGAAACCCTAGTTTCTGATGTGTACGCGGGTTGTAATGGGCTAGGGCGCGTACATACGTGGGTTGTATGAGAACATGGCAAGTACAGTGGATAAAATCATGGAGATTTGTGTTTGAGTTGATGACTGGTTGTTGAAGACTAAAGCAAGTTCCAGATCTACATTCTATGGGCTCAGATTTGTCACTAAGACTCTGGTATGGTTACATTATTGTCTTGATAGATATCATTGCTTGTTGTGTTGTGAATGCTTAGGGAATTCTTGGTATGTTTTTTGTGATGTGGTTCATGTTAGTTGATGGAGTAAGAAATACTCTTTTGATTCAGTAGTGATATGATTGCTATGGTATCCTATTTTATTGTCTTGATTGAGTTAGAATTCATATTGTTTGTTTGTGGAGCATGAGTAAGCCATTGGATGGCTTGGATGCATTGTGTCTGGCTATGGGTCAGTTTGGACAGTGAGAGACAGAAGATAATGTGTTTGGGGGTTACATAGGATCTGAGTATGTGAAGAAAAAGAAAAACCCTAGTTTCTTAGAAGTATACGTGTGTTGCATTATAGACTAGTCATGTACATACGTAGGTTGTAGTGAGCCAGGGCGCGTACATATGCGGGTTGTAGTGAGCTAGGGCACATACATATGTGAGTTTCACTACTGAAAAGTCACATACCTGTTGACAGATTGATATCTGTTGAGGATTGTTGCCTCATCTCAGTTGGTACTCAGAGTGTAAGCTGAGTCTTTCATTATAGAGCTGGTGCTCTTGTAGAGTTGTAATCTATTCAGTTGTTGTTGATAAACCCCAAGGATTGTAGTCCGTAATAAAAAGAAAAAAATTGTACATACATCTTGTGTTCTTTGTGTTCCTTGTGGTGATGACTTGTTGATGATATATTTCTGATATATGTTGCTGATATGTGTTCACAACAATGAGTAATGTGTTAATGGTGATCGCTAACTATTGAGTTTTGTGAAAGAGGGAAGTTTTGGTAAAACGAGCCCCACACTCATTCATCCCCCCTCTAAGTGTGGTAGGTGTGTACAACAATTGGTATCAGAGAGGGCCTTCACTACAAGCCTTAACAAGCTTGAAGGAGATCCATAGACACACAAATGGATGATGAAGTTCCAATCCTTGATGAGGAAAACTATTCTACTTGGAGAATGGAGATGAGAGTACATTTGAAGACAATGGGAGCAGCTATTTGGAAGGCATCCATTGGTGGATCAGTTTCCTTGAAGAACAAGTCAAAGCTTACAGCTCAAAGGGAAGGAAAGAAGAATGATGCATTGGATCTCAAGACCATTCTTAGTGGACTCTCAAGCCCTATTAAAGAGAGCATGAGACAATGCACTTCCGCCAAGGATCTATGGCTAAAGCTAGAGGAGACATATCAAAGAAAGAAGGAGAAGGAAGATATTGAAGATCACTCCATCAAGATCATTAAAGGTAAAGAATCTCCAAAAACCCTTGATTGCATTATTTCAAAATGTGATCTCCAAAACATTTCAAGTGAAGATAGCACAAAGGAAGATCTTAAAAGTATTTCATATGAAGGTAAAGAATCTCCAAAGACTCTTGATTGCAATGAATCAAAATGTGATGATGTTGAATTTTTCTCAAGTGAAGAAGAAGATCTAGAAATGGTTTGTGTGAAGTTTGATGGTAGTTATCCCATGAAAAGAATAGAATAACATCTATTAGAACTTCAAAAATAAGTTGAAGAGGGTTTATATATATATAGCAGTGATCATTATTATACACACTATAACTATCTTTTGGATAACACTAATAAGTTTCTAAGGAGGAGTCAAAGGAACATCTTAAAGTTGAAGGAAATGCTCAAGGAACAAGAAGAGAGTAATAAGACTCGATTAGAAGAAAAGGAAGAACAGATCACAAGACTAAAGAATGAAAAATATTATATGAAGGTAGATGATGAGATTAGCAAAAGTTTTGAAACTATTTTCCATCTCAAGACCCAAATTGAAGAAGCCAAAAGGGTAGAGGAACTATTGAAGGATCAAATAAATGAGAAGGAAGAGTCATGTCATAAGTTAGAAGCAGAAGTTGTTGACCTTAGAATGAAGGTAGAGAAGTCAAACAAATTCTTGAATAGCTCACAAATCTTGGATGAGATCTTGGAAAGTCAAAGATCACCATATGATAAAGCGGGTCTTGGATACAAAAAGGAAGCTACACATGCTGAAGCAAGCACCTCAAAGAAGCATGAGGTAAGTCCATCAAAGAAGGAAGACAATGTTGAAAAACAACCTTGTTTGCACTCTTCTCGTCGCTGTGTGAGCAAAAAGTGAGTGCTTACATGCCCAGTTGGGCTCTGCTGGGCATGACAGCTGTATGGTAAAAGGTTAGAAAGAAAACAACAAAGCTATTAACAAGAATTAAACAAAAACTAAATGAAACTATGAGCATAGGAACA
>ML897300.1:0-11999 GCA_009831015.1 Picea engelmannii
AAGCAAGGATGATGATTCACCTGATGTTGATCAAAGCTCATATCGATCAATGATAGGAAGCCTGTTGTACATCACAGCATCTCGCCCATACATAATGCATGTTGTAGGAATGGTAGGAAGATATCAGGCTGCACCTAAACAGATTCATTTGCAAGATGTCAAAAGGATATTCAGGTACTTAAAAGAAACAATGACTTATGGTATGTGGTATCCCAGAAATCAAAGTCTTCAATTGACTGCTTATTCAAATGCAGATTGGGAAAATTGTGTTGATGAGAGAAAAAGCACCAGTGGATGAGCATTTTTCTTGGATAACTCCTTAGTAGCCTGGCTTAGTAAAAAGAAAGGTTCCATTTCTTTATCAACCATAAAGGTAGAGTACATTGTTGTTGCTACCTGTTGCACACAGGTATTATGGATGATTCAGACACTTGCAGACTTAGAGGTAAAATATACTGCACCAATCCCAATTCATTGTGATAACACAAGTGCCATCAGTGTGTCTAAAAATCCTATCCTCCACTCCAAGAAAAAACATATTCCCATAAAATATCACTTTCTGAGAGAGCAGGTCACCAATCAGATTGTTCAGGTCCATTACATTCCCACTATAGAACAAATTGCAGACATCTTTACTAAGACCCTAGCCAAGACACCGTTTGAATATCTCAGACAGGAGCTGGGTGTCATTTCGTTTCACACCTAAAAATTCCATCTTGTTAGGGGGAGTTTTTCATTGTTTGAATATCTAATGCCTCCTAAAATTACTGTAATATCTCAGGGGGAGCATGTCTCTTCTTTGACATTGATGTCAAAGGGGGAGAAAAGAATTCGGGTGCCTTAGTTTCCATCAATGCCAAAGGGGGAGATTGTTGGAAAATGTTTAACAGGTAGCATATGCTTGTCATTGATGGCAAGTACAACAGTGAAGATGGCAGGATCAGAGTGTGCATTGATGGAAAAACAGGAACAATGATGCAGTAGAGACGCGATCCACCACCTCGTTGTGTTCCTGCTCATAGGATCGTTCTCATTCATTCATGAGCCGAAGCGGCTCTTTCGATTCCTCCGTGGAATCTCTACTAAAAACCCGATCCACAGGTCCTTTCTTCTCACCCGCACGGCCTTTTGCACATGACCATGACCTTTCCCTGATCTTAATTTCAGGTTTCAGGGTTTCCTCTTTCCCGATGTCAAGAGTTCCTATTCCCGCGATCTCTCGATCACCAATTTGCCGATGCACTCCTTTTGGCCTTAGCCCCTCCTGGCTATGCCCTGGTCCATGTGACCACTTTCCATAAGACCGCAGCCTTATATCCTCCTATCGGGGTTTTGGGTTTCAAATTCCCGATGCACCCCAATTCTCGTTAACCCTCCATGCTAGACTCTTGGTCCACGTGACCTCCCCTTATATGACCGCAGTCATACTCCTCCCATCCGGGTTTCGGACTTTCCAATGTCCAAATACATATGTCCTCAGGATTCGCGATCCCTCAAATCCCGAATTCCCACTATGCTGACAGCTACCAACTCCTGTCCTCCTTTAGCCTGATCGATGGTCGTGATTGCCTATGGAACCAACGGCTCCAGATCTCCCTCGGGACTTTGGGGTTTCAAATGTCGAAAAAAAATTGCTCACGGGATTACCGATCCTTCGAATCCTGATAGGCTGACAGCTAGCTCCCACACAACGGAGCTTTCCTCCTTATTCGATACGCTGACAGCTGGCCCACAATGGCACTTTCCTCCTTGTCGGGGTTTCGGACTTCGCGATTCCAAAATGCTTGAACCTCTTGTCACCAGGATTCCCGATATCTCGATGACCAAAATGTCGATAGACAACTTCCTGTCTGGCCTTTCCCCGATGGCTCTGATTGCTTCCACACGTCCTCCTCTGATGGATGGTCCTGATTTACTCTCGGGGTTTCGAGACTTCTGATGTCCCGACTCTTTCGACCTCGAGAACTCTGATTTCCCGAGTGCCAATATACCGACTCTCTTCGGATTTTTGACACATGTCTCCCCAAACGGACGGTTCAGATTATATTGGGGTTTTCACTATGGACTTCCCTAATCTCTTGTCCACGAGAATGTCGATATCCTGACTCCTGACGCCTCAATCTCTGCCATGTGTCTCCACCAACGGATGGTCTAGATCGCTCCTGGGACTTTTACTATGGAAATCCCTGATCTCCTTGTCCTCGTGACTCCCGATGGTAAACCTCATTCAGCTCTTGTCCGATCCGATGACTGACGGATAATTTACTCAAGATCTGATGGTCCAGATTCGTTCTCCTGCGCGCTTACTCCAGAGGCTAAAATCTGTGTGCCTTCACCCGATCCAACGGCTGATGGGTATCTGAGTGAGATCCGATGACTAAGGATATCCTCTTCTGTGTGCTTCTCCTGACGCCTTCTTGGACGTGAAATCCAACGGTCCAGATCTCTTTTCTCCGCCGATCCGACGGCTGTTGTGCTCTCCTGAGCTTGTGCACTCCTTCTTCCTGCCTTGGGAGAATTCCAAGTCCTCAAAGGCCTCGACCTTTGCTTCGTCTCCATGAACTCCATGACTGTGAGTTCCGTTGCATGCGTAAAAACGTTGTCCCTCCTGAGCTTTGGGTACTTCGAACCCATCAAAGGATTTTGAAGCTCCTGCACTCCTTGCAGTTACAACCTTGTGCGTAAAATCACTCGTCCTCCTAATCGTATCCCTTCCTCTGAACCCTCAAAGGATTCTTCAACTCCTACCCTCTGCAGGGTATTCACATGTGCACAAATGGTGTTATCCGTCCTGAGCTCCTCAACGCTCAGACCCCTAAGGGGTTTTGTCTTTCTTCTCCCTCAGATGGAGAATACGATGCCTTCCAGGGTATCCTTCTACTCAAGCAACCTCTTGCTGAGCCTTTCAGAGTGTTCAGCAACCCTGTGAAGATCCCTCAATGGATTCTTCTTCAAAACACAGAACTCATAGAGTTCTCTCCGCCTATGCATGTCTGCACAATATCTCAATTCCCTCCTAGCAGAGTGTCTTCCTTCCACAGAACGCTCAGCAGTTTTGTCCCCTTCTCCTGTGCACCTATGCACTCACTCGATGCCCAGCTAGCAGAGCTCTTAGAATCCTCAGTGATTCTAGTCCTTCTTCCTGAACTCACAGCAGAGTTCTTCTTCTGTGCACTCCTTGCACTAGCTCAATGCCCACCTGGCAGAGCTCTTAGAATCATCAGTGATTCTAGCTTCTATCCTGAACTTCTCAACAGAAGTCTTCCTTTGTGCACCCCTTTCACCTTCTCAATGCCCACCTGGCATAGCTTCACAGAATCCTCAATGATTCTGATTCTTCTGTCTGAACTCACAACAAAGTTCCTTCCTCTGTGCACTCCTTGCACAGGCTCAATGCCCACCTGGCAGAGCTTTACAGAACTCCTCAGAGCTTATGTATGCAACTGTGTCTCTCATACACAACCTTGCCTCCAAGGTGTTCACAACCTTGAGGTCTTCTTCTGAGTTGTTGACTCCAGTTCCTGTGCCGCAACACGTCTTTGTCTGAACCCGCAGTATTCAGAAGTGCAACCTCTGTGCACGGCTATCAGAACCCACAGCGTTCTGTCACACCCTCCTGGTGTGAAGCCTCAAAGACCTTCCCCTGAAATCCAACCAACTCCTGCAAATGCAAAACTACAACATGCATTCATATCATAAAATAGAACAAACCAAGGCATCCACACAAAATACAGAAATACATGCAGGAAAAACTGCTTTTGTTTATATTAAAATGGAAAATGATTGTTTTTACAAGGGTGTTCTTGAGCTCTCTCTGGCTCTCCTCTTACAACCATTACAGCTACTCAAAATGAGATACGAAATCTCGTTTACCTGAGGGGGCTCTTCGATCTCTTCCCTCCAGATCTCACCTACCCTATTCAATTACATTGAATGGGATGTCTAGTCCAGAATCAGATCTAGATATTCAGCCATTCAAAACATTTAAGGCGATCTTATCTACAGCCTGCACAAAGGCATGGCTTCCCAGCTCAACAGCTTAAACATTAAAGTTACATTGAATTCATATTTAAATGAGGCTGCCCCTCTCTCTTAGCATGTGATTTGAATTTGCTGGCATGGCTGGCTGGCTGGCTGGCTGACGTGGAGAGATGCTCCTACATCAACTTCCTCAGCTGCAAAATTCATGAGCTCCTTCTCATGAGCTTCCCATCACAGCTGTTGAAATCCCCCCTGGATCCCAAATCATTCTCTGGAGTTGTTCATCTGCTCCATCCTGCTGCTGCTACTGCTGCTTCCTTCCTTCTACTCAGCTTCTCCTCGCTGGCAGTCTCTGCTGACCTCAACATCAGCCTTCTGATCTCTTCTATCACTTCATCCAGCTGCTCCAGTGGTTGGTCCTATTTTTGCAGTCTCCTCAGCTGCAAAAAATTTTTGCAATTGGGTAGATCACTTTGATCTCCCACACCTTCTTCTTCATCTTCATCTGTGGCCTCAAGTTTCCACTCTGTTGCATACTTTTGTTCTGCAGTCTCCCTTTGACTGACTTTTTGTTCAGTCACCTTCTCTAACAGCTCAACTTCTGTCAGTTCTCTTGCTGGTCCTGGATTGTTCAGCCAATCATCCAGCATCTCTAGCTCCATCTCCCATGGAGTGATAACTTTGCCTACCTGCTCTTTGGATTCCTTTGTTGCTACCTTCAGTGATACAGCTTCTTTCTTTTCATCTCCCTGGCCAAAATCATTGAGCCATTCCTCAGAACGCTCATTCTCCTCTACGTCTGCTTCTACTTGGGCAGCTTCCAAAGTCTGCTCCAATCCCTCTGCTTTCCTGTCAGTCACAGTTGACTGTTCTGCTGCTGTTGTTGCACCATCTGCAACACAGACTTCTTCCTCCTCCTGGGAAAATGGTAGGAATACTCCAATTCCCCCAATCATCAGAATATTATCCTGATCTTCCTCCTCAGTCAGTTGCACCTGTTGATCTAAATCCATCTCTGAATTTATGAGACCCTCAGACAGTCTCATCTGCTCGGTCAGTTCCTCGGGCTGATCAAAATTCACCTGCTCATCCCTACCCACCTAGCAATATGGGATGTTCCCACTACTCTCCTGGAAGACTATGAGATCAACCGATCCCATCTTCATCAGCACTCCTTGCTGAATTGAACTCTTCTCTGAGTCCATGAGACTTTTAGACAGTATCGAATGCTCATCTCTGCCCACCTGGCAGTTTAAGATGCTTCCACTGCCCTCCTGGCAGTCTTCGAGATCCCATAGTGACCTCATTTCGTTGCCCACCTGGAAAACTAGAAACCTTTCACTACCTTCTTGGCAGTCTGTGAGATCCCGCAGTGACCTCAATCCATTTCCCTCCTGGCAATGTGAAATTCCTCGGCTATCCTCCTGACAGTCTCTGAGATCCCGCAGTGATCTCAACTCGTTGCCCACCTGGAAATATGGAATTTATTCTCTTCCCTCCTAGCAGTGCTTGAGATCCTTAGCTGATCCCATTTCATCCTCTTCACCGAGAAATTTCCCAGTCTCTGGCTCACATACCTGAACCATTTCTTCGTCTGGTCCATTGAGGTTTTCAGCATACCTCAACCATCTTTTTAACTGCCTGCGCTGCCCTCTGACCATCAAATCCTTGACTGGCCATTTTTCCTTCGTCTCCTTCATGGGCCACTCATACACCCATCTCATCTTCTTATCCTGCTGCATGTTCAATTTGAGATTCTCTATATATGCCTTTAATTCATAGAGCTCCTTATCCATTTCTGCAAGCTTTTCTACCTTGCTCTTCCTCCCAGCATGCATATGGTCTTCAGTAGCCATGGTGATGTCTTTGTCTGCTTTCTTAGAAAACCTGCCGCTGTCACTCTGCACTAAGAGTGTTACCAGCTTCATCTTACAGTCTCCCTTACTGTCTTCTTGATGGTCGCCTACCTGCAAACAATCACCACAGAGTCTCCAGCGCTCTATCTTCTTTTGTCTTCCCGCTTCACCTGAAATATACAAGTGAAGTTCCCGCTCTTATACCACTTGACGCAGTAGAGACGTGATCCACCACCTCGTCGCGCTCCTGCTCACAGGATCGTTCTCATTCATTCATGAGCCGAAGCGGCTCTTTTGATTCCTCCGTGGAATCTCTGCTAAAAACCCGATCCACAGGTCCTTTCTTCTCACCTGCACGGCCTTCTGCACATGACCGTGACTTTTCCCTGATCTTAATTTCAGGTTTCGGGGTTTCCTCTTTCCCGATGTCAAGAGTTCCTGTTCCCGCGATCTCTCGATCACCAATTTGTCAATGCGCTCCTTTCATCCTTAGCCCCTCCTGGCTATGCCCTGGTCCATGTGACCACTTTCCATAAGACCGCAACCTTATATCCTCCTATCAGGGTTTTGGGTTTCAAATTCCCGATGTGCCCCAATTCCTGTTATCCCTCTAGGCTAGACTCTTGGTCCACATGACCTCCCCTTATATGACCGCAGTCATACTCCTCCCATCGGGATTTCAGACTTTCCAATGTCCAAATACATATGTCCTCAGGATTCGCGATCCCTCCAATCCCGACTTTCCGCTATGCTTACAACTACCAACTCCTGTCCACCTTTAGCCTGATCGATGGTTGTGATTGCCTATGGAACCAACGGCTCCAGATCTCCCTCGGGACTTTGGGGTTTCAAATGTCAAAAAAAAATTTCTCACGGGATTACCGATCCTTCGAATCATGATAGGCTGACACCTGGCTCCCACACAACGGAGCTAGCCCACAATGGCACTTTCCTCCTTGTCAGGGTTTCGAACTTCGCGATTCTGAAATGCCCAAACCTCTTGTCACCGGGATTCCCAATATCCCGATGACCAAAATGCCAATAAATGACTTCCTGTCGGGCCTTTCCCCGATGGCTCCGATTGCTGCCATGTGTCCTCCTCTAACACACGGTCCTGATTTACTCTCGGGGTTTCGAGACTTCTGATGTCTAGACTCTTTCGACCTCGAGAACTCCGATTTCCCGAGTGCCAATATACTGACTCTCTTCGGATTTTTGACACCTGTCTCCCCAAACGGACGGCTCAGATTATATCGAGGTTTTCACTATGGACTTCCCCGATCTCTTGTCCACGGGAATGCCGATATCCCGACTCCCAACGCCTCGATCTCCGCCACGTGTCTCCACCAACAAACGGTCCAGATCGCTCCTAGGACTTTTACTATGGAAATCCTCGATATCCTTGTCCTCATGACTCCCGATGGTAAACCTAGTGCAGCTCCTGTCTGATCCGACGGTTGACGAGTAATTTACTCAAGATCTGATGTCCCAGATCCGTTCTCCTACGCGCTTACTCCAGAGGCTAAACTCTGCGCACCTTCACCCGATCCAACGGCTGATGGGTATCTGAGTGAGATCCGATGATTAACGATCTCCTCTTCTGTGCGCTTCTCTTGACGCCTTCCTGGACGTGAAATCCAACAGTCCAGATCTCTTTTCTCCACCGATCTGATGACTGTTGTGCTCTCCTGAGCTTGCGCACTCCTTCTTCCTGCCTTGGGAGAATTCCAAGTCCTCAAAGGCCTCGACCTTTGCTTCATCTCCGCGAACTACACGACTGTGAGTTTCATTGCGCATGTAAAAATGTTGTCCCTCCTGAGCTTTGGGTACTTTGAACCCGTCAAAGGATTCTGAAGCTCCTGCACTCCTTGCAGTTATGACCTTGTGCGTAAAAGCACTCGTCCTCCTGATCTTATCCCTTCCTCTGAACCCTTGAAGGATTCTTCAACTCCTGCCCTCTGCAGAGTATTCACATGCACACAAACGGTGCTATCTGTCCTAATCTCCTCAACACTCAGACCCCTAAGGGGTTTTGTCTTTCTTCTCAAGCAACCTCTTTCTGAGCCTTTCAGGGTGTTCAACAACCCTGTGAAGATCCCTCAATGGATTCTTCTTCAAAACATAGAACTCAGAGAGTTCTCTCCTCCTGTCCCTGTCTGCACAATATCTCAATGCCCTCCTGGCAGAGTGTCTTCCTTCCATAGAACGTTCAGCAGTTCTGTCCCCTTCTCCTGTGCACCTATGCACTCACTCGATGCCCACCTGGCAGAGCTCTCATAATCCTCAGTGATTATGGTCCTTCTTCCTGAACTCACAACAGAGTTCTTCTTCTGTGCACTCCTTGCACTAGATCAATACCCACCTGGCAGAGCTCTCAGAATCCTCAGTGATTCTGGATTTTTTCCTGAACTTCTCAACAGAAGTCTTCCTTTGTGCACCCCTTTCACCTGCTCAATTCCCACCTGGCAGAGCTTCACAGAATCCTCAATGATTCTGATTCTTCTGTCTGAACTCACAGTAGAGTTCCTTCCTCTATGCACTCCTTGCACTGGCTCAATGCCCACCTGGCAGAGCTTTACATAACTCCTCAAAGCTTCTGTTTGCAACTGTGTCTCTCATACATAGCCTTGCCTCCAAGGTGTTCAGCAACCTTGAGGTCTTCTTCTGAGTTGTTGACTCCAGTTCCTGTGTCACATCACGTCTTTGTCTGAACTCGCAATATTCAAAAGTGAAACCTCTGTGCACGGCTATCAGAACCTGTAGCATTCTGTCACACCCTCCTGGTGTGAAGCCTCAAAGACCTTCCCCTAAAATCCAACCAACTCCTACAAATGCACAACTATAGAATGCATTCATATCATAAAATAGAACACACCAAGGCATCCACACAAAATACAGAAATACATGCAGGAAAAACTGCTTCTGTTTATATTGAAATGGCAAATGCCTGTTTTTACAAGGGTGTTCTCGATCTCTCTCTAGCTCTCCTCTTACAACCATTACAACTAATCAAAATGAGATACGAAATCTCTTTTACCTGAGGGGGCTCTTCGAGCTCTTCCCTCTAGATCTCACCTACCCTATTCAATTACATTGAATGGGTTGTCTAGTCCAGAATCGGATCTAGATCTTCAGCCATTCAAAACATTTAAGGCCGATCTTATATACAGCCTGCACAAAGGCACAACTTCCCATCTCAACAGCTTAAACATTAAAGTTACATTGAATTCAGATTTAAATGAGGTTGCGCCTCTCTCTTAGCATACGATTTGAATTCGCAGGCATGGCTAGTTGGCTGGCTAGCTGACGTGGAGAGATGCTCCTGCATCAAACAATGTAAGCTTAGGAGGAATTAGTGCAGAGTTGAATGCAGTGCGTAGGTGTGCACCAGGGATGAGGTTAACTCATGACTAAAGCTCAAGGGAGATAGCGTACTTAGGATCACAGGCAGATCAAAGATCGAGGCCTTTGACACTTAGAAATTCTTCCAAGTAATAAGGATGTGTAATCTTGGAGGAGAAGCGTCGGTGATCATTGGATCCCATCCCAAATTCCCGATGACCATCAGATATCAATGTAGATAAGAGGAGTGCGCAGATATGGAGGATAGATCTCGGGTGTTAGATCCGAGCGCAGGGTCTGACCACCGTTGGATCGAGGAGGACCTACACGTTCTTTAAAGTGCAAGGAGTAGAGGGCTGACAAATCCCGACAACATCAGGGCCATCAGATCTGAATAAATATAAGAAGAGCACGCTGAAGAGGAGGATAGATCTCATGCATCAGATCTGAGCGCAGGGTCCAACCACCGTTGGATCGAGGAAAACCTGCACGATCTTTAAAAGTGAAAGGAGTAGAGGGCTCACAAATCCCGAAAGCAGGAGGACTATTCATCTTAAGGGGTTATGTGGACCGTTGATCCGACTCCCTGTCGGCGTTTCGGGGATAGAGAGTTGGAGATGTCAAAGAATATTGACATCAAGAATCCCGAAATCGCGATGTGTGAAATCACGACTGAATCTGAACCATCAGATCAAGATGTGATCTAGACCGTTGACCCGACTCACCTCAAAAGACCACGTCATCTAGGAACACATGGCACAACCAGGTAATGACAAGTGTCAGACCGATTCAACATGCCAAGAACATGTAAGTCATGAATCAGGGTGACACGTGGCAGTTATTTAACACATGTGACGTCAGCAGACTTACACCATGACGTAGTTTCGAGGATCGCATGTTGGAGATGTCAAAGAAACAATGCAACAGGAATCCCAATTTCGCGATATGCAAAATCGCGACTTAAATCGCAGTCATTGAATCAAGATCAAATCTGGACCGTTGATTCCAGTCAATGGAGAGGCATCGGGGATCGAGAGTTAGACATGTCAAATATTATTGACATCAGGAATCCTGATATCGCGATATGTGAAATCGTGATGTAATCTGAGCCGTCAGATTAAGGTTGAATCTGGACCGTTGATTCCAGTCCTTGTTGGAGTTTCGGGGATCGAGAGTTGGACATGTCAAAGATTATTAACATCAGGAATCCCAATATCGGGATATGTGAAATCGCGATGTAATCTGAACCGTCATATCAAGTGTTGATCGGAGGGCTACTGATGCACGACACAGTGAAACTAACAGAAACCATTGATGGTGTCTACTAGAGAATTCGAAGAGACCCCTGTGTGATCGCCAGAGGAGATGAAGAGTCTACAAGCTTTGTCTAAGTGAAGGAAGACTATTCTTAGAAGGGATTGATAGATGGATGAGCGTGGAAGCCTATAACTAAAACAGAGAAGGTGAGCTCGACTATCACAGAGGAGACGAAGAGTCTCAACTGCCAAAGAGGCTGAGGAATCTCAACATAACATCCAGTGGTGTTGAACGCGTGGGAAAAAATCCAGAGAAGCTGAAGAGTTACGATGATGATCACGCAGAGCACTCGAGAGGTGGAGGATATTGGCGCGGTATGAGCATGCATAGGAATGGAAAATATTGCATGCACAAGATGCACAGAAGCTATATATACATGGTACAGAGAAGAGATGGGGTTGTTGTTGTTGTTGTTGTTGGAGTTTGCTATGGTTGTTGTTGGTGAAGGTGATTCATGTGTGAAGAAGGATCAGAGTGCAGTAGTTGAATAGCACAGAAGAGGAACTATGCAGTGAATGGACATGGCACACAGATCATAAAAGCGGAAGAACAGACAACGCAAGTGATGTGTACAGAAAGGCAATGAGGCAGATAGAGCAACGAAATGCAGCAGAACAGTGATGAGTCTGGTAAGCCATTGTTGAACATCATATCACTGTAATAAGTTTCAGTAGCAAATATTTATATTTCAGGGTGGTTGGGAGGAGCTAGGGAGGACTAGTGTCCTCAAAGGTTCAAGTGGGTGCTTGAACATAGGGAGTTGGTGCTTCCTTCTAGTTGGTGCTAGAGAAACTAGGGAGTTGGTGCTTCCTTNCTAGAGAAACCAGGGAGTTGGTGCTTCCTTCTAGTTGGTGCTAGAGAAACCAGGGAGTTGGTGCTTCCTTCTAGTGGGTGCTAGAGAAAACAGAGAGTTGGTGCTGTCAGCAAGTTGCAGCTTGCAAAACTGAGGTTGTAGCCTCATTATGAGTTGGTTCTCATATGTATGATACTGTAAAGAATGTAACTATTACTTATCATATAAAGAAAAAGAGGTTTTTACCCTGCATTGGTTTCCTCAGGAAATATTTGTCTCTGTGTTTCTCATATATGTGAATGATGCTGAAAGTGTCATTGTTTATTTCCCTGCATTATTGTGATCATCATTCAGTGTCTCTACAAAGATTTTAAAAGAACCATAATTGTTTAAGCACGGTAACAACTGATTCACCCCCCTCTCAGTTGTCCAATAGAAAGGTCGCCACTTCGGTCCCTAGAATTTTTTGAAAACCCCCTTTTTGACTCCTGAAGTTCATCCCCCAGACTTTCAGTGGTTTTTGTTGGAGGTGTACAAGGTGGTGATGCTGGAGGAGGTGGCGCAGGAGGTGGTGTTGGAGGTGGAGAAGTTCAAGGAAAACCTCCACCCCCTAGGATTTTTGCTAAAGTAGTGGCCAGTTATGATCCCTTAGTCCTTCCTCCCATCCTCCATGACTTACCTGAAAATTACATGAAGAACTTACCAAAGTT
>WSFP011532069.1:0-11999 GCA_009831015.1 Picea engelmannii
GGAAAGAAGGTTTGACATGCGTAGATCTGATAAGAATAGTGAAAGATATGTTATACCTATGCATAGAAAGAATGTTTGGACTAAAAAGTGGATGCAAGATCCTAGAAAGAAATGTTTGTAGGTTAGCCACTATGATCCTAGCGTGCAATACAGGAAGAGCTAGGAATCATTTAAAAGAAAGAGATGATTAACCCTCTGTTATAGTTGCAAAAATCCGAGACACCTTGCTAAGGAATTCCCTGGGAGAAGACCTAGTTGTCTTTGTTGCAAATCTATGGACCATGAAGTATTGGATTGCCCTAGAATGATTGCTAAGCTTGAAGGAATGAACATGAGACAAGAAAACTCTAAGGTAGATCCATAAAGTACGATTATGGAAGAACCCCAGAAAGAATCAGAGAAAGTATTGCTACAGATAAAAGAAACCATGAATGACCACCGACATGTCAGCTTATCAGAGATCTTCAAAGAAAAAGCATGCATAGAAGCAAGAATAGGAGACTTCGACATTGACTGTGTTCTAGATGAGGAAAAACAAGTGAATATCATGAAAAAAAGAACTTGGGAAGCTATAGGAAGGCCTACTATGATTCCTTCATTAGGAGGAATAGGACTATTCAAAGGAAAGTTGATAAACCTATGTGGAAAGCTCACCCAGATGCCTATGAATGCCAATGGGACTTTGACAGAGGAGGATTTCAAGATTGTTAAATTTATTGAGAACATTGCCCCATTTACCATGTTACTAGGAAAGCTTTGGATTGAAAGAGATCAGGACAGAAGGAAGAAAGAAGAAGAATTTTTAGAGTAGAAGAAGCAAGAGATAAAATGTTTCATGACTTGAAGGATCGCACACTTGATTGAAGAACAAAAGAACAAATCGAAGCTATTTAACACAAAAGACCAAGATTTCAAAGTTGCAAGAACACTAGAAGACCCACAGAAGATTGAAGTACCTATTCCAGATAAAGAGGAAGCATCACCCTCGAATCTTAGGAAATAATCTCAACGGGGTGAAGTAACTATGCCAAATGCAAATAAGAATCAAAATGGAAAAAGGAATACCGAGATGAAGCTCATTGGAAAGAAGGCCAGAAATCTAAGTAAGATGAGAGCTCAGATCGAAAATTTATAGAAGGTTCCAGAGGGAACTTCGCAGAGGGAAAATTTGCAAAATTAGAGCTTCGCTGGGATAACAGAACAGTGTCACATGCCACTTCGCCAGGGTGAAGCAATATAGTCGTTGGAAACAATATAACCATTTAGCCAACCCTTCGAACGGGTATAAAGGCATTTATGGTTCGCCACCAGACTGTTGGACCACACCATAATGGACAAAACATAGTTAATGAAGGTTTCTCACCCGTCGCAAGAGATCTGTTGCCAAGTTATCTATTTATCTCGTCACACCATGCACCAAGAATTTTTTTTCTAACTGTGAATCTGAGCCCGTAGACTCATTGATTTTACACAGTGATCATTACGCTATTGTCCTCTATCCCATTGTTGTGTCTAAGTTACTCCTCGAACCTGAGATTTCCAACCAAGAGCTTGTATGTCAGATGAGTTCAGCGCTACAGAGAAAGTTTTTGAAGAAGTTCTCATCAACCTCATGAATGAACAAGTAATGTTGATGTCTGCATGTATACAAGCGTCATCGATGAGAGGACTGCAAGCCTCTTTGTCTACTGCTCGCAGAGTCATATCATCCTGACCGTCAACGGAAAAGAGAACCAAGCACAAAGACAACCTAGAAAATGCGAAGCTGATTCCAACCATATTGCCTGATTACATCCCACCTCTGGCTAGCGTAGTGAATCGTGATAGTGTGCCAAGATATTTTGAGTACACCATGGTCACTGTGTACTTCCTGAAGGGGATACGCGTAGTTCGAGCAGAGCAGGATAAGATCACAGCATTGAAGTTCAGCAACTTCAACCTCGGAGATCGCAAGATCTATGGTATGCTCGCCCCATACAAGTACCTAACCAGAACGAAGGGGAAGAATTCAAAAATAATTCCTCAGCCATGGACAATGAACCTCGCACAGTCCACCCTGTTGAATGTCATGAAGCTCCCACACTTCGGAAGACACCAGGAAGTCAACACATGTGTCAAGTTGCTACTATCGTGTTACCATGGCTACTTCTTATGGCTATACCATTGTATTACAGTTGACCCAACATTGATCCATAGGATCACAGGACTGAGTATGCAAAGACTCTACTCGTAGGAGTTTTATCCAGGAAAAGCCACAGATTGGGCGCTGGCATAGAAGATCAAGGATACATGTGGAAATGTTGAGAAGGGAACAACAGGCTACAAGGTAGCTTCCATATAGAGTGGCGCAATGTACCTAGCATGTCAATTGATAGTTGGAAAGTTAGTAAGGAAGAACCAACCTACGCAGGTCACCGAATTTGTCATTGACCTCGCAGGGAAGTGCACAAAAGGCCTACATATGAACTAGGCAAAGTACCTAGTTAACCAGTTGGAGCTAGACTACCGAGAAGCACAAGATTAGGGTTATGAATTTCATTTCAGCTGGCTCCTGATCCTCATTGCATTTGTTTCTTGGGAGATGCCGGAAGGTGCAACCTTCCCATACATAGAGTCATTCGAACCACTTGCTGCGAAGTTTGTTACCCTTTGGTATTTAAGTGATATGAAAAAAAAGTGGCAGTCAAATGTTGTGTTTCATACATATTACCTCCAGCTAAAGAGATCCATCGAATTTGAGCCTCACATGAATTTGAACACCTTACAAAGGTTCTGACCCCTGATGAAGTTCAATGCAGATCGACACTTCATCTACATTACAACACGCGAAGATGAACATAAAGAGTATCTCCTGTCATATTATAAACTTAGAAAAGAAGACCTTGAGGAGATCACTAAGGAATGGTCCATTGATCTCCTTATCCCCACCAACCTTGTAGATATATCTGATCTTGAAAACCCAGAGGACACTCATAAAGAATAGAATACACCCAAGAAGACTGAGGATGTCCAAAATTTAAGCATCACCTCAGGAAAGACTGCTTCAGTGTAACCTGACCAAGGGGGTGATGATGAAGTATAAGATGAACATAAGCCAGGAAAAGTAACACCACCCAGAGACAAGGTTGACCCCTTGAAGAAGAGGAATCTTTCCCCCCTAAAACCTTCTTCTCGGAAGAAATCGAAATCCACCATGACCAATATGCAAATTGTCCTCACCTTCGATGATTTTGACTTTATCATAGCAGCCCTCAACGATGCTTCACTGGAAATAGAAAAGAAACATGAAGCCAAGAAGGAAGAAATATATGATAGAATTGAAGTCGAACTCTGAGGGGTACAGTAGGAACTTAAGTCCAGCCACGCAGTCTCCAATGCGCCCCTGCCATCGGGAGAACCAGATTTAGGAGATGAGCCAACCCAACTCCACAGACTAGCTGATATAGTTGAAGCTCACCTTCGATGAGAAAAAGAAGAAACAGAACAAGCCACACAGGACTTGAAGCAAGTGCAAGGTGTACTCGTAGAACAATGCAATGCTGCAGAACCAGAAAATATTGCTCTCCAAGCGAAGTTCAATGAAGAAAAAGCACAGATGCAACAAAGAAAAGAACAGTTGCTCATGGAGCAACTCGAAGTGAAAGAAGTGGTTAGCAGAGCACTTCGCTCTGTGACAGTCTTAGAAATAAGGGTAGAGGACCGAGCCACGCAGCAAGTAGAGAAGCTCGCAGAATTTATCCAGCAACTACAACAACGCATATCAGACTTAGAGCTCCACACAGTGCCCGAGACTCCACAGGATGTAAGGGATCAAAGAGAAGCAACCACCCTGAGCACAGTTGAAAGAATAAAGGCCCTTTCCATGGAATTCAAGCAGTTAAGTAATCGCAATGCCCAAACATATGAGAAAATCACTGAGAACCTAGAATTACAGGCACTGGAGTCATAGCTCCAAGAAGCAAAGAAACAAGTAGAGACAATATAGGCGCAGTTGAAGCCCTTGTCATCTGTGGAAAGAATGAAGTGATCCCAAGAGAAACTCACTGCCCAACAACAGATCCACACTATCCAGAGAAGAGTTATGGAAGTAACTCAGTGGCTCCAACCTGTACAAGATAAGGCTTACCAATTTTTCATAGAGGTCGAAGGCCAAGGAGCATAACTCGAGCAGGTTGTCACTGCAATTGAACAATGCCTAGAAGGACCTATCAACGACGCAGTCATCCAAGAGTTCGCTAAATAGGAGTCTGTGGCACAACAACAAGTCGAAGCAGCTCGAGTCATGCTCGAGGATTTCAAAGAAGAACTACGCAGATCAGAGTGACTCGAGACGATTCACAAGTGAGTGTTAGGGGCCTGTTGGCCCTTGACCAAGTTTTGGGATATCCTTGGTCAATTTTGACCTATTTTGTGACTTTGACAGCCTGTCAAAGGTGGAGCTCAAGATGAAGCAGAGATCACGGGATCTCAGCCCTTTTTTGGGTCCTTTTTGGGATTTGGGTTTATGTAACGGGTATGGGGATGTCGGCCCATGGGTTTACCCATGTTTAGGCCTATTTTGTAAAGTATAAATAGATGTCTAGGCAATGTAAGGAGAGACACACACACACACACATATATATATATGTGTGTGTGTGTGTGTGTGTGTGTGATATTGAGTTAAGTGCTAAGTATGGATTGTAGATTCTTTTTGCATACTCTGTGAGACTTGCAGAGCTATGTGCAAGTAATTGTAAGAAGGCTTGGCGTTGTACCCTAACTCGAAGAAGGAGTATCTGGCAGAGTGCATGAAGATCTCTTGTCTTCTGCGGAGAAGGATTTTGATGCTATGTGCCTGTAAGAAGCTTGACTAAAGATAATAAAGAAGAAGAGTTGGTGGATGTAGCCCCAAGGTGGGGGTTAACCACGTACATGCTGTGTTTATATACTTTGTGCAATGTGTTGATGTGTTTATGTATTTACTTTCCAAGTGCTTTGATATAGATAGATAGATTTGTTTATTCTTTGTGCTAATGATGTATATGGATGTTAGATATGAACTATGTGAATGTGCTTAGTGCTTGAATCTACTTGATCTAATCTACCTCTCTATGATAAGTGCTTAGATACATCATATCTGAATGAATGATGCAATGCTCTGTTTTATCTGCAAAGTAGATAGTGGTCAAATATTGATGAATTGTCAGTGCTAAGTGCTCCGTTAAGTATTACAATCACAGACCTGTGTCCCAGCTAAGTTTTTATACATCCGAGTCCTGCAACCACCCCTGCCTCTACCTCAGGTGAGACTTCATCTGCTTCACAGGTGTTGCCGAAAGGGCCGGTATTTAGGGTTTTGTTGGTGCGTTGTTGTAGCGTTGAACCCTAAATACAGGGGCAGACCCAGGGTTTTTGGAAGCAAATGCTACATCAAAAGAGAAGATGGCAGGATGGGAAAGTTTGACTCTCATGTGGACAAAGAAGTACTTGTCGGTTACTCAAGTACAAGGAAAGTGTACAAGTGTTACAACCTGATATTGAACAAAGTTGTGGAAATCATCAATGTAACAATTGATGAAACAAGTAGAGAACAATTAAAGGAATCAGAAAATGAATCAATGGAACAACTTTACAAAGAAAAAACAAAAGATAAAAAAGAAGGGGAATATGAAGAGGATCTGATAGAAGCAGAAGAGAAATTTCATCAAGTGCCTCCAAAGACACCTAGAAAATGAGTACAGAAGAATCATCCTTCAGATCAAATTATCGGAAAAAAAGATGCAGGAGTTGAGACTAGAAGAAGAATGTGTTCACTAGAACAAACACACCTAGCACTCACATCTATGATTGAACCAACATGTTTTTAAGAGGCCAGCAAGGATGAATTTTGGAATAAGGCCACGGATGAAGAATTGGATCAAATAGAGAAAAATGACACTTGGGAATTGGTTCCAAGACCAAAGGATAAGAATGTGATCAACATGAAGTGGGTATATAGGAATAAATTGAATGATGATGGACAGGTTACAAGGAAGAAAGCTAGATTGGTATGTAAAGGATATGCATAGGTTCAAGGAATCGAATTAGAAGATACTCCCCAGTTGCCAGAATGGAAGCAATCTGATTGCTTTTAGCTTATGCATGCTCCAAAAATATTAAAGTGTATCAGATGGACATAAATCATATTTTCTGAATGGGGAACTTGAAGAAGAAGTCTACATTGAACAACCAGAAGGATTTCAGTTGTCAGAGAAAGCAGATTATGTGTGTAAAGTAAATAAGGCCTTGTATGGTCTACAACAAACTCCTAGAGCATGGTAATCTAGACTGTATAAATATCTACAGCATGCAGGGTTTAGAAAAGGAAGTGAAGACATCAACCTCTACATCAAGGTAAGTCAAGATAGTATTTTATTAATTGAAGTTTATGTTGATGATATTATTTTTGGTAGTGATGATGACAAGTTAAGCCAAAAATTTGCAAAGGATATGCATAATGAATTTGAAATGTCATTACTTGGTGTTGGCATAGGGGCAGACCCAGGGTTCAATGCTCAACAACACACCAACAAAACCCTAACTACCGGCCCTTTCGACAATACCTACAAAGCAGGCGAAGTCTCACCCGAGGTAGAAGCAGGGGGGTTATAAGACGCAAGTGTCTGTAACTGAGATGGGACACAGATTTGTGATAATAACACTTCGCACAAACACTTAGGAGATGAGATACATTAGTTCATTAGCCTTATTAACATCACAGAGAAAACCAAAAGATAGATTGGTGCAATAACAATAAAGCTTAAGCACTTCAACCACTTAGCACATAGCACTGAGTTAGACATAACATTCATTTATCTTTAAGATAATTAGAGCACTAAGAATCAACAGATCTATCTATCATACATAAAATCACTGAGCAGATTCATAATATAAACAACATAGCACAAAGAAAACCAAATACAAAAGATATATGTGGTTCACCCCAGTGTGGGGCTACGTCCACCAACTACTTCGTCTTCTTTATTATTCTTATGAATCTTACATTCATCTGATCCTATGCACTAAGACACAAAGCTAAGATTCGCATAGGACATGATATCTATGCATTGAGCACCAGATCCTCCTTCAAAAACTAGGTCTAGGCATAGATCGATATTCTCTATCGAGCACAGAGCCTTAACACATACACACATTTTTGCACAAAGCAACCCAAAACTACTTGCACTTAGCCACCACACTTCGCTTCACTTAGCTTAGCTACTTCTACCATACATTACTACTTATTTATACTTTTACAATCCCTTACAATAAGGCCTAATCATGGGTAAACCCATGGGCCGACATCCCATAACCCATTACAAAAACCCTAAATAATCCCTTGTTGGGTCCACATACCCCACAAAATAAGTGAGATCCACGATCTCAGCTCCGCCAGGGCGCTCCTTCTTCGACTAGCCTGTCAAAGTCCAAAACATGGTCCAACCCTGACCAAGGTTTCCTCAAAACTTGGTCGAGGGCCAATAGGCCCCCAACACTCACTTATGACTTGTCCCAAGACACTCAGGTCTGTTCAATGCTGCTTCGAAGGCCTCGAGCTAGACTCGAGCTACCTCGACTTGTTGCTTCACCTGAACCTCCTGCTCAGTGAGCTCTTGTATTGTCTTCTCTGTAACATGCCCTTCCAGGCATTGTTCCACTGTTGCAACTACTTTGTCTAGTCATGAGCCATGTCCTTCAATTTATTCGACCACCTTGCAATCTTCATCCTACATAGTTTATAGTTTATGTGCGACTTCCATTACCCTACCTTGGAGAGCAGTGATTTGTTGTTAAACTACGCGCTACTCCTGGGATCTTTTTTGTAACATCCCTAGCCATCCACAGGCCAGGAAATGCTATGCAAAAGAAGACAACCATTCTCTGTGCAGAACATACTATAACATACTCAACATTCAAACTGAGCTATGCCACATACAATTTTTCTAACTGCTTACAATTCAAAATATATACACGTAGAACTCTTGCGAAAGATTTATATATAAAACGTAAACATACAAATACATCTGTAAATGCACGAATTCATAATGAAATAATCTAACCGCATACATGCAACATATACAGGAAATATCCATAAAATATAAACACAGTTATAAATCACATACAGGATAAATCCGTAAAACTAAGCATGCAAATAATAATGCAACATGTAAATTTATCACACAATTGACACTTATCTTGGTAAGAATATCACCAACTACGTGCAGACCTTCCACGAACCTCCCAGCCTTAGACCACACTATTCATCACTCTCAACAGTGAGTCACCCCCGAGAAGGGACTAAACTCCACCCGAGTAAAAGGGTTCCTAACCAGGATAATGGCTCATGGAAAACAGGAAAGACTCCATCACAGGTGCCTACTCAAACTAACAATCTATAGTCTCTCATTCCCCACATGCCTGTCCCACCCAAGGAAGTGTGCCCCTTCTCTACTCAAGAGTCCTTCGGCTGCCCCACTTCCCTCCCAGGGCTTCAACAACAGGCTAGAAAAGAAGTCTCAGAGCCCTGTAGTTGTAGTTTAGCACCTTCAAGAAGTCACCTCCCAACAATTCTCTCACCCAGAGAGAAATTACTCATGGGCCTGACAATCCGCCTCTTCAATATCCCATGGGCCTAACAACCTGCTTCTTCAGTCTAGCTTCCCAAGATAACTAGGTACACCAACACAAAATGGATATGGATACAGTTTCAGATACAATGAAAATGACTGTCTAAGGATAACTGACTGCGTGAGTGAAAATGGTCATGGCATCCTCCCTCAATGATGGAAATAATGATGGAAAAGATGATCCTCAGAATGATGGGGGAGATTTCAAAATGAGGTAAGTCCCAACAATATGTATGCATGTCCCCAACTTTACACTTGTCATGTTGGAAGCTACTTTGGTCCTTTTGTCCCCAACTTTATAACTTAGGATAACATAATTATCCATACTTTATACTTTAACAAATATTAATATAATATTCCTTTTTGGCTTAAGCTCCCTAGATTAGACTTTTTCCTTAACTTTTTCCCCCCACCCTTTCCCCGATTAGTGGAGTTTAGTCCCCCATCTCTTTTATCGTGGTCGGTCTGCACGCAACGATGTATTTTATATTAAATATGAGACATGTACAAAAATAGGTGCACTAGCCTTTAACATCTAGTCTCTCCGGCCTAATCAAAACATAAGCATCCTAGCTTATAATAACTGGCTCACCAGCTATAAAACATATCATATACACAAAGGCTCCCTGGCCTCATCATCGCACACACATAAGATGCTGCGCGCGGTAACCTGGAATGTGCACACTTCCTCATTTTACTGCGCAGTACATGCGTGCACTATGCCACAAAATGTGAATACAAAAATGATATCAAAACAACTCACCATCTTAAGTACATTTTTATTTACATTTACAATCGGGTTTAGCCTGGGGATATTACAATCCCCTCCCCTTATTTATGCACTGTCCTCAGTGCATCATGTATACATATACAACAAAATTTTCAAAAATCATCAGTGTATTATATAGCATGTACCATTCAAATTATTTAAAATATCCAAGCTTTAGATATTGAAATCTTGTTACCCATATGGTGCTTTACTTTCCAACACCAATTTTGGTACGTATACTACAACTTGAAGTCAATTGCTCTATTCCATAGAGCTAGTTTAGGAAATAATTCAGCTCATTGTTCCTTATTACATGCTTCAATTAAACTTCATTGAAGCAGCAGCTGGCTGAAAATCCATGACGTTCCACCAAGACTTATATCTCACTGTTGATAAACTCTTAACAACATACCATTCTCAAGCATGGGATATGACTCCATCAGGACAATGGCTTCCCAAGATAACCACGGACCACAATCAATATCAGCATAGTATAGGCCAAGGTACAAAACCTGAACAACACTCCAACCAATGGTCTCTCTTCCCCACGTGCCTATACAACCCAAGGGAGTATGCACCTTCACTGTCCAATAGTTCATTAGCTTCTCAACTTCCCTTCTAGGGCTCTATCATAGGCCGAACAAGAAGTCTCGGAGCACCGTGGCTCCAAGAGTTCCCACTTTAATCATTATCATCTCATCTACATCATACATATGCAATTATCATGAGAGAGCATTATAAAAATTCCATTTTACAAATCAATTAATTTCATAAGGAATTTGGCTTTTCCCAAATATGAAATTCTATTTATATTGCATACAACCAACAGATGGTCTGCATTTTCTGTATATCCTAATTCAACATGTATAACACCTTATGACATGATTTTAGAATTTCCCACACCTAGCAATTCAATCACAATTATCAAACAATTTAACCAAATAGAATGACTCGTCATTCTATCCATATGCATGTTCCTAATTAGCAACAACAAGTTCACTTCTTCAATTTTCTGAACAAAAAATTTTCTGTAGTCACTATTCCTGTGACCACCTTACTTGCAACTTTCCTGTTGCAATGTTTATCAATTCCTGAAAAGTTCTCAACTTCATGAGTTAGCAACATTTCAACCATTAGTATAATTATTTCCATGCAAAAACATATATACATGAAATCACATAATGCATTCAACAAAATGCAGTTAAGTATACAATTCCATCATGTATGAGTGAAACTCTGCCACTTACTAGGTAGGAGTGCAACTCTCAATGCCTATTTATTCAATGCACCTTTGCATTGATTTTCAGAATGAACTTTATCTAAGTCATGCATCTCACCATCCATAAATTGGAAATATGGCCAATGTCTTAACACATCTCCACACACATCCCATTGTCTTCACAATTCTTTGGATGCCTTCCTTTTCAACCTGAACACTACACTAAGAATACAATTATGTAGTGTTTATTAGTGTTAGAAAAAAGGTTGATGTCCAAGTTTTATTTAAAGTAGGAAGCTCATTGGGTATTTTTGTGGCACATAACCTTTCTATAACCATACCTTGCCATATCCAACCATGTCCTGGTCTCATACATGACTAGCTTTCTTAGCAGCATTCCTATAACAAGTTATTATCTTTTATTTTCTCTGGTTATTGCCTCATAACCAAATCGACACGACATGCTACTATGTGAGTGTGTGCATTCAAAAGTTAAATATTTGATAAAATAATAGGCCTCTAGCCTTTACCACACCTAGTGGTAACTTAATCCTGTCAATGCACTTAAACAATACCATATAGCGTAGTAAAAAAAATCAATTTGGGGAAATTCTTACATATATTTCCCTTTGGAAATAATACAACATAATTTCTAAACATGAATACTTACCTGCATGGTTTCCATTAGAAAATTTTAATGCTACTTGATTAGTTGATGACAATAGAATCTCGTATGCCTCCTTATCAGCCTTATAATCAACATTTCATCCTTCTGCTGCTTTCTTCCACATGCAACAACATTATCAGCAACACTTGCAACATGCAAGCATCCTCACTTTATGGTTGTCCCAACAAGCCATGAAATACTTGTTGCTACAGCAATTGCAACAACTTCTTTTCTTCCTGTATCATGTTTCCTTGTTTATCCCATAAGTTTTCCATTATTTTGAATTCCTGATCCTTCAAGTGCTCTTCACTGTAACCACCGTGCATGATTATTTCTGATCTGAGAACTTTCTAGCCAAAACACTCTTGGCTTCCCTTTATTTTCCATCCAAATACTAAACTGATATTAACCTTAAACTTTTGTTTACTTCTTGGATCCATCTATCCCAACCCATACTTGGATGAATTATAATTCCAATCCTGTTGTCTTATATACTATGGATCTTCAACATCCATTTATTTTTAGAACTGAACTATTCCAGCTCTTCCTTGACTGAATAATTTAGTATTTGGGTTTTCTTTCATTGTTCTCCACTCTTTGCCAACTAGCCTCAAACTTGGCTTGCATAGCCAATTCTCTTAGCATGTTGTAAGGATGGACATATGCCTCCTTCCCTAGCTGCATAGAATTAATTAAAAG
>WSFP011532072.1:0-11999 GCA_009831015.1 Picea engelmannii
TTTATATATATATATATATATATATATATATATATATATATATATATATATATATATATATATATATATATATATATATATATATATATATATATATATATATATATATATATATATATATTTGGGGGGGATGTTACATACACTTATACTTTAATAATCTAATATTTTTGGGGATATCCCATCCTCTCACCGTTAAGTACAACATTATCCTCAGTTTTAGGTCCTCTCTTGGAATAGGGTTGGGTAAGATTTTTGTAAATCTTACTCCAATTCCAATTGGCCTCCTCAGGACTAAAGTGCTTCCATTGCACTTTTACTTGGGCGATGGCCCTATTCCATAATGTTGTTTCTTTCCTGTCCAAAATGCACAGAGGTTCTTCTTGGAACTCACCTTTTGGTTCAACCTACACCATGTTCCAATCAATGATGTGAGTAGGATCATGAATATACCTTTTCAATAAATAAACATGAAAAACATTATGAACCTTTAAATTTGCAGGAAGTGCAATTTGATATTCCATGGGTCCATTAGAGCTAAGATCTCGAAGGGGCCACAAAACCTGGGTGCCAGCTTTGAACAATTTCCTAGCTTTAGAGAGCTTCTCCTTTCTTTGACTTTCAGATATACATGGTCCCCCATTTGAAATTCCTAGTGTCTCCTTTTTAAATTTGTGTAGATTTTCTACTTGTCTTGGGACTCTTTTACACTTTTTTGTACCCTTATTACCATTTTCGGACCAATCATGAGTCTGTCAACTGGATTATCCCAAGTAATCGGAGTTGTGCATTTCCTTATGTATAATTCTTCGAAGGGAGTCATCTTAGCTGATGTCTGATAACCATTATTGTAAGAAAAATCAATTGAGTGTAGGTACTCCTCCCACTTAGTTGGTTTTGTTCTCACGTACATTCGTAACATGTCTTCCACAATATGATTCATTCGTTTAGTTTTTCCATCCGTTTGTGGATGGTAGAATGTGTTGAAATTCATGTTAGTATCCAATACTGCAAACAATTCCTTCCAAAACATTGACATAAATTTGACATCTCTATCCGAAATCACGATTTTAGGAATTCCATGCAATCTAAATATTTCCTTCATAAATATTTCAGCGATATTAATTTCTTTATAAGTAGATTTCACAGGTATAAAATCTACAGATTTGCTAAGCTTATCAATCACTACCATAATCGATTCATTTTGCATTTGAGGCTTAGGAAAACTTGTGATGAAGTCCAACAAGATAATCTCCCACTTCCATTCTGGTATAGGTAGAGGTTGTAGCAGACTAGCTGGATGTTGATGTTCAGGTATTCAATTGTTTCACTTTTCATGCTAGGACGATAATTTTTTTTTCTTAAGGTTGTTATCATTTTCTGGTATCTTGGATGACTAGAATATGGCTTTTTGTGCAATTCATCTAGAATTGTTGACTTTAAATCAACATAATTAGGTATGTACAATCTATTTTTGAACCTTAGCAGTCCATTTTTATCCAAACTTAGATATCTTTTGTCGAATTTTTCTACATTTTCTTGTAGTTTTGTTGTTGTTTTAATGTATTTTTTGTCATTACTGCTTGCAGATTTTATTCTGTGTTTGATATCGTTTTCTTCTTTCTTAACACTTATCTCAAAAATTTTGTTATTCCTTTGAGTTAGGGAATATGCAAATTTGTTTTGTTTGCCTTCGATGTGTCTTACTTTGAAATCAAATTTACTCAAGAAGGCTAGCCACCTCGCTTTCCTTGCATTGAGATATGGTTGACTGAATAAACACTTCATCCCACTGTTTTTGGTTAGTAGAAGAAATTTTCTCCCCATTAAATAATGTCTTCACATTTTTAGTGCATAAATTACATCTGCTAACTCCAAATCATGTGTGACGTAGTTCCATTCATGTTCTTTCAGTTTATGTGATTCATAATAGATGGCGTGTCCATATTGTGTTAGGACACCTCCCAAACCTTCTTTGCTTGCATCCACACAAATGGTAAAGTATTTATCAGGATATGCTACCCTTAGAATATGTGTCGTAGTTAAAAGTTCCTTTAGTTTATTAAAGTTGTCCTGACACTTTTGTGACCAAGTAAAACTTATTCCCTTTTTCTGTACAGATGTAATCATATACGCAATCTTAGAAAATCGCTCGATAAATCTACGGTAATAACCTGTAATTCCCATAAATGATCTGATGTCTAATACATCCTTAGGTATAGTCCATTCCATAATGGATTTTATCTTCTCTAGATCAACTGCAATACCCACTTCGGATATCACGTATCATAGTTATTGTAGTCTTCTTTGGTAGAATTCACATTTGTCAAAGTTTGCATACAACTTGTGTTTCCTTAAGGTCTACAATCCTATCTTGAGATGGTCTTCATGTTCTTCTTCCATTTTCGAGTAAACTAAAATATCATCGATAAATACCAACACAAATTTATCCAAATATTGACTGAATATAATATTCATCAAACACATAAAGGTTGTTGGTGCATTAGTAAGACCAAACATAATTACGACAAACTCATAGTGTCTGTATCGTGTTCTAAAATTTGTTTTATTTATATCTTCATCCTTTATTTTGACTTGGTGATAACGATACCTTAAATCTAACTTAGAGAAAATCTTTGCTCCTCCCACTTGGTCAAACAGGTCGTTAATTCTAGGTAAAGGATACTTATTTTTAATCGTCATATTGTTTAACTGTCGATAATGAATGCATAACCTCAAAGTACCATATTTATTTTTAACGAAAAGAATCAGTGCTCCCCAAGGAGAGACACTTGGTCTAATATATTATTTATCTAACAATTCTTGCAGCTGAATTTTTAGCTCTGTTAATTCAGGTAAACTCATTCTATAAGGTGTCTTAGATATCGAGGAAGATCCAAGTAGTATATCTATAGGGAAATCTATCTCTCTTCTTGGAGGCAATTCTGGTATTTCGTCCACAAATACATCTCTAAACCCATGTAGGAATGCAAAGTCTTCTAGAATGGGTTTATTTTCCTTTTCTAATAGATTATTTACTTGAATAGAATAAACTTGGAAACCCTTACTCATACATTTCTTAAACTGCATGGTTGATATCTTTCTAATTGAAACCGGTTTTCTGATCCCTTGTATTGTCCCAAATGTGTTGTTTTCATCTCTGTAAGTAAGTGACTTTTTGTAATAGTTCAAAATTACTTTATGTTTCTCTAACCAGTCCATTACAATGATTATATCATAAGATCCCAAATGTAAAACATTCATATTTAACTTTGTACTTTGGCCATCTATGTTGAGTTCACATTCAAAAATGAAATCTGTTACTTTTCTCTTTGTCCCAATTGCTAGTTGTACTAACCAGGATTTAGCATGCTTTACTTTCTTGAGCTTGTTTAATTCAACTAAACCAAGAGTAACATAACTCAGACTAGGTCCTAGGTCAATTAAAATAAAAATGCATTTACCATGAATTTTACCTTCAACCTCCATGATAGTGGATTGATGATCAACTTGTATTCCATCTACAACTTCATTAATTGTGTGCACACTTCTTCCCATATCTCCTACTATAGAGGCTTCTTGCAAGTTATGGACTGTATCTTTTACTGTGGAAGTCAAGCGTGGATAGTTCCTCTTCAAGTGAGTTTCTCCACACTCCCAACACTTAATGGTTCTGTGGGGTTGTCCCCAACTTTCTTGCCTCCCATATTAACTGGTGTACCTCCCCCTTGAGAATTTTGGGGGTTGGAATGATAATATTTATTTTGGAAGTTATTTGCCATATTCCAGAAAAAGGATGGTTGGAATCCTTTCTTTCGTTGATTCATTTTGTTTTAATTCTTTTCCTTCCATGCCTTGGGAATTTCATACCTTTGTTTGTACTAATCATAACACATCTGAGCCTTTCTTAATACTTCACTTAAAGTCTTGGGATAGTCAAATTCAATTTTGTCCTTGTATGACTGTGGTAGATAGCTTAAGAATCGTTGTGTATTTACTTTGTCTTCCTTGATGTATGGTACAAATATCAATAGTTCGAGGAATTTATTTATCATATCATCCATGGTCATTTTTCAGAGTCTTAGCTCATAAAATTTCTTAGTCTTTCTTTTGTAATAGATTTATGATAAATATTACTTCTCTAAATCTAACTATTCCATCTGTTTTTGTTTTAATCCCTTGGCCAATTTCAGGTCTTGCCACCAGATACTTCCTTTTCCCTTCATGTTATAAATGGTCATTTTGACTTTCATGTTACTAGAGTAATTGTAAATATGGAAGTATTTCTCTATATCTAGTAGCCATGCTTCCACCTCTTCACCCATCCTTGATTCCCCGTCAAAAGTGGATGGTTTATCTTCTTAAATTCACCTTCCATTTGATCTACTTGTTTTCTTTTCCTTCCTATGGATGTTTTGTTTCCTTCCACGTGTGTGTCTTCGGAAGAACTATTCTCGTTTGTTGTTTCATGACCATCATTTTTAGAGGATCTATTGTTGACTTCTTCCTCTTTGTCATAGTCTTTTGGGGCCTTCTTTGTTACTATGCTGCACAACAACATTTCATTTATTTCTTGTTGGTCTTCCTATTCCTTTTTTAGCATTTCATTATATGCTTTGAACCCTTGTAATTACACGATAAGGTTCCTCATTGTTTCCAGAACCTGGGTGGCTGAACTTCCTTCGTTTTTATGTCCAAGTTCTTTAGGAAGTCCTTGAGAGGGATTTTTTTCAAGTCTGATTTCTTCTTCATTCTGTGTTGCCATTATCACATCAAAACAAAACAAAATTGTTTGTAACAGTAAACATATTTGTTATCTTTTTATTTTAACGGAAATAAAATAAACTAAACTAATTTGGCCTTTCCCTGAGGTCCAAATTCGTACAGACATTATAATCACATGCATTTAAGCAATTAAACATACTTAAATCTCAGAGTAAAATATATAAGTTGTTGCTACAATTAAACAAGCCATAGCATTCAACAGTGATTCATTTACACAGCGGAAAAAATGATATATAAATAGATCAGTCATGCAAAACATTATCAAAGAATAATTTAGATACTTATCTTTATCAATGGTGGAATCTACCAACCAAATGCAGGCCTTCCACAAACCTCCCAGCCATAGACCGCACTGCTCCTCAACTCAACAGTGGGTCACCCCAGAGCTGGGACTAAGCTCCACCCCAAGGCAAGGAATCCTAGGCTAGGCTGAGGTTACAGGGAATTCAGTCATACACAACCACCAGGAAGAAAGCTCTCCTAGGAATCTCCCACGCTCAGTGCCCACAGACCCTCATTCCCCACATGCTTATTCCACCCCAGGAGAGTGCACCTTCTCTGTCGCCTGGACAGTCCTTCGGCTGCCAGTCTCCCTTACCTTTGGTTACAGGAACAGATCGGACCGGAAGTCTCTGGGTTATGTAGCAGCTATAGGGTTCCTTATAGGAGTTCTCTCCTTCCTCTGCGCACTCTCTCACCTGGAGGAGTCTCTCAAAGGCCAACAAGCCTCACGCAGTCCAGTATTGCATGGCCACAACAATCCACAGGGAAAACAGACAAAAACTTCCCAAACCGGTTCAACAGTCACAGGATGGTCTCATGGTCGTGATTTCGGAACAGGGACTCCACGCACAGGCTAGCTCAGCTTCCCCGAATAACAAATATTCTTCCACTCGAATTCAGCACATGCTTCCCATTTAGGGAATGCACACACAGGTTTTCTCAGAGACAGACACAGACTCCACCGCTCTAGACAGGGATGTACATGGATTCCTCATGACAAACACAGGTTTTCTTTTCTGTATCGGAATTACACCAGGGTCTCTTGTAGACTTGATTCCCTTGATCACCCTCAGGACAGACAGATCGAATGGATGAGAGCCCCCCCTTAACATATTACTTCGTCTGTTTTATTTGCATGCACCAGGGTTGACACTTGTCACCCTGGGAACTGCATGCATTCCATATGCACGCCTTCCGCCCACCACTTGGGAAATCACGTGTCCTTCCAAAAGGACTTAGGATAAACAGAAATGCACATGTCTCTTTTTTGAAATAATATTAAAATATTATTTCCCAGGCTTAAGCCCCTAGGCTCATCACTCATCCCCTTTCCCACCTTCCAGCCCCTAGTTCCTTTCCCACTATGTGGACGCTCAGTCCCCCTTCACTCATTCATCTTGGTCGGTCTGCACCTAGCGGTGTTTATATTTTATTGATTATTCTGCATACATACAAGTACAACAGCAGGCTCCTGGCCTTCAAACACTTAGGCTTCCTATCCTAACAAACACATAAGCCTTCCAGCTTATACAAAACTTGGCTCACCAGCCTATAGAACACATTTACAATTCATTGCATATATCATGATCTATAATGGGGCTCGGCCTTGGGGACACTACGATAGAGCTTAGTCCTAGCACGTGGGTGACCCACTGTTGAGTTGAGGAGCAGTGCAGTCTACAGCTAGGAGGTTCGTGGAAGGCCTACATTTGGTTGGTAGATTCCACCATTGATAAAGATATGTATCTGAATTATGCTTTGATCATGTTTTGCATGACTGAGTTGTTTATGTATCATGTTTTCCGTTGTGTAAATGAATTACTGTTGAATTCTATGGATTGTTTAATTGTAGCAGCAACTTATATATTTTACTCTGAGATTTAAGTATGTTTAATTTCTTAAATGCATGTGCTTATAATGTCTGTACGAATTATGTAAAAATACCATGTATAGAATGGTAACTAAGAGGTTTGGAAACCTTGGTAGTGAAAAGGTACACTACAAATTGGTATCATAGCCAAGGTTTTGAAACTGAGCCTAGATGGGCCAGTGGAGCAGTCTTTGGACTGAGAATGCGAGGGGAAATTGAGTCGGGAGCACCAATTTCGGACCCTGGTTTGCTCCGAAGCGTCAAAAAGATACTTGATGAGTTTTTAAGCTCAGGAGGTTTAGTGGTGTTGTGAAACCGCAGCTAGTATGGTCTATGACCACAGGGAGACAAGTCTTTACACCAATTGTGTTAGAACCTTATGATCCGTTCGGGAGGGAAGGCGAGCCCTCGTGACCGTCGGATCTTGAAAATTTGTGCACAAGGTTTAAAGCCTTTGGATATTGCACAGGGGATTGGAAAATCGTGATACGTGAAATCCTGATTTTGTTAGGAACGGTCTGAGGCGTACGATCTCATTCGGAAAACCCGACAGCCATTGGATATGTTGGGAGATGCCCGAAGGTTAAATCTTGGTATTTAGGAGCGAAATCGCCTAATTAGCGAGAGAGAATCTGAGCCTTCAGATCTCGGTCGAAAAACCCGACAGCCGTAGGATCATTCGGGAGATGTCCGAGGGTTAAACCTTCGAGACTAGGGGTGAAAGTTCCGAAATAGATCCAGATCGTCCGAAAAATGGAGGACACGTGTCAGAATCCTTGAGAGAGTCGGAAATCAGAGAATCAGAGTTCTCGAGCACATAGAAATCTTGTCACACAGAATCGCGATCCACAATTTCATGACAAGATCTGGACCGTTCATATTAGGGGACACGTGGCAGAGATCTACCATCGGGGAAAGTCCAGACAAGGAGTAAGTCCATCGGTGTTTGAAGTTCATCGAGAAATTGGGAATCGCGGGGACAAGGAGTCCATGCGTTGTGAAACTCTGAACCCCGAAACCCCGATGAGAGGTTTGAGTACGGTCACAAGGTAGAGGTCACATGGACCTCGGCATAGCTGGGGGGGTTAAGGCAAAAGGCACATCGGCAAATCGGAGGATTGGGAGTTCTGATTACATGTTTAGCTAGACACCGCAAACCCCGAAACCCCGATAAGGGACATAAGACGATGGTCTTATAGCAGCCGGTTGTATGGATTAAAGGCTTAGTCGATGGAGGCTAAGATGACAAGGTAGCGCATCGGGAAATCGCGAGTCCAGGGGACATGCGCATTGTGTCATCAGAAACGTCGAAATACGGATGAGAGCCAAGACTGCGGTCTTTTGGTAGTGGTCATCTGGACCTTGATATAGCCAGAAGGGGCTAAACCCAAAAAAGGAGCTCATTGCGAATCAAGAGTTGGAGAAGGCAGTGACTCTCGACGTCGGGGATCACAAAACCCCGATACCTGAAACCTCAATTGGGAACTGTGCCACATGGACATGTGGAGTTGTACCGCGTTCCAATGGGACCTGATGATGTCATTGAAAACAACATGGATCCTCATGAACTTGCCACGTGTCACCATGGTAGTGGGCGACAGCTGTGCTGTGGACCCATAGGGAAGAGTGAGTCAGAATTCTAAAGTCAGGGTTTGGAGAACAAAGCGGGTCTGAAATCTTCGTGGGTCGAAACCTCGAAACTCGAAGTCCCGAAAATCCAAGAAGATGGAAGTTCCAAAAACCCAAAATCCTGGGTAGCGAAACTCAAGGTCCTGAGTGTTCCAAAATATCGGAAATTGAAGTTTTGGACATCTGAAAAAAACACAGAGCCAGACAGAGATCAGAAAACCTTGTGAAGATGAAATGTCTTTCGTTCTTGTTCATATTAGTTATAAATATCGTGGATCATTTTTGAAGGTTTAAATGGCCTGACAAATTTCAAATTGGATTGTACAGTGTGTGCACAGAGTTAATGGAGGGCAATACTCCAGTTAATCAACGCTGAGTATGGAGTGGGGAAAAGTTCAGTTTACCGCTGAAATAGAAGATGAACAGGAAGGAAAGGATGTTAACCTGGGAGTCGAAGGATCAAACTCTAATGGGCATGGAAAAGAGATGGATAAGGAAGGACATGTGATGAAAATCGTTGAAGGGCTACAAAGAGAGGCCAAGGAGCGTCTAGCGGATAGCCGAAAGCTCATGAAAGTCAAGGATCGACAAAGGAAATTAAACTTAAAATTCTTGGAGAGCCTGGAAATAATAGAGAAGAAACTTGAGAAGGGAAGAGACTCAGGTACGACAGAAAGCCGCAGAAATCATGGGAGAAGAAGGAGATCAAGGAGTGGTATCCGACATCACATTCGCTCCCAAAAACATTTGGACAGGGAGACACACAGTAGTTCGAGCCCATCCCCTACCAGAAAACATCGAAAATATGGAAAGGAGGAATTGAAAGGAGAGATGAACAAAATTAAGCCTCCAACATTCGATGGAGAACATAAGAAGGAGGAAGACGCCGAGACATGGTTGCTGGGCATGAAGAAATAATTCTAACTACAAAATTATTCTTCTCGTGCAGAAGGTAGAATTGCAATGTACCAGCTGAAAGGAAAAACTTCCCTATGGTGGGATCAACTTGTGCATGTGCAGCACATCAGAGAGAAAGAGGTCACGTGGAAGGAGTTTAAGAGGTATTTCGAGAAGAAATACCTAACTAAAAGATACTATGACAGAAAGATGAAGGAGTTCTTCGAACTCAAGTTAGGAAGTATGACCATTGATGAGTATGAACGAAGTTTTCTAGAACTGTTGAAGTATGTCCCATTCATCAAAGACGAGGCTGTCAAAATTCAGAGGTATCTGAGTGGACTGCCACCTTCCATTGGTGACAAGATTCATTACGATGATCCTAAGACCATGGAAGAAACCATAAGAAGGGTGAAATGCCTATATGAACAACAAAGGGAAAAGATTACCTTTCGGAAGGCTTGGGATAACCAGAAGATGTTTAATAAAGAACAGAGGCAGAAAGGAAGCAAGCCTTCCTTTTTTGGAAACAGTCCTGAAGGACAGACATCTTTTAAAGAGCCCAGGAAAGTTGAAGGGAGTGAACATATGCCAAGGCCTCCACCCATGGAGTGTTGGGGCTGTAAAGAGAATCATAGGTACAGATATTGCCCCCACATAAAAGACAAAGCAAGAACTGTCCATACTGTTCAGCAAGCTGAAATAGTGGAGGATATGGGCAGCATAATGTCGAGGATCTACGCAGCCCTGGACAACAAGCAAGTAGAATTTCAATCACACATGATTGAAGTGGAAGTTATGATCAACAACCGACCACTTTTTATTTTAATTGATTCAGGGGCTAGCCATAGTTATGTAGATCCTAGAGTGGTGGAAGGTTTGCATCTAACGAGGAGAAAACATGAGAAGTCTTGGTTAGTGCAGTTGGCCACAGGGACCAAGAGGAAGGTCACTGAATTGGTTAAGTCGTGTTCAATGGACATGAAATAAATGAGCACTAAGGATGAATTGAGCATTCTGCCTTTGGGCTCATATGACTGCTTAATTGGGATGGACTAGTTGGACCAGCACCATGCCCTTCTGGATTGTCGTAACAAGAGATTCACATGTCTGGACAAAGAGAGAAATTAGGTAACAGTTCAAGGAATTCCCAGAGCCGTGGCTGTTAGAGAAATCTCAGCCATGCAGCTGAAGAAATGTTACCGGAAAGGCTGTCAATTATTTGCAGCTCGGGTGGAAGAAGTATTCCAAAATGTGGTCTCGAATCTGGAAGACCACAAGGTACTCAAAGAGTTTGAAGACGTGTTTCAGGAGGTGCCTGGACTACCTCCGAAGAGGGACATTGATTTTTCTATAAATCTGATGCCTGGAGTAGCTCCAATTTTGAAATCTCCTTATAGGATGAGCACACCAGAGCTAAAAGAGTTGCAACTACAGCTCAAAGAGCTACTAAATAAGGGGTACATTCATCCCAGCGTGTCACCGTGGGGAGCCCCAGTCCTATTTGTGAAGAAGAAAGATGGGATGATGAGGTTGTGCATTGACTTTCGACTGTTGAATAAAGTCACTGTCAAAAACAAATATCCTCTACCAAGGATTGATGATCTTTTTGATCAGTTGAAGGATGTGAAAGTATTGTCGAAAATAGATCTCCGATCTAGATATCACCAAGTGAGAATAAGGGATGAGGACATCAGCAGGACCACCTTCAGAACAAGGTATGGACATTATGAGTTTAAATTGGTGTTGTTTGGATTGTCCAACGCGCTTTCTATCTTCATGTGCTTAATGAATGGAGTGTTTAGAAATTATTTTGACAAATTCGTCATAGTCTTCTTGGACGATATATTGGTGTACTCCAATACAGAGGAAGAACACGAACAACATCTTAGAATGGTGCTGCAAGTGTTGAGAGAACACCAGCTTTACGCAAAACTGAGCAAGTGCTCATTTTACCAAAAGCAGATCCATTATCTGGGACACATTATTTATGAAGAGGGGATCGTTGTGGATGTTGAGAAGGTATAGGCCATTCAAGAGTGGCTATCACCAAGAAATGTGACATAATTTAGATCCTTTATGGGTCTGGCAAGTTATTATAGGAGGTTCATAGCCGAATTTTCAAGGATAGCTCATGCTATCAATTCCTTGCAAAGGAAGGAGAAGAAGTTCCACTGGACTAAACAATGTGAGAGCAGCTTCCAACAATTGAAGCAGTTGCTCACTAGTGCTCCAATCCTAAAGATTTTTTATCCAAGTAAGGATTACGTAGTGTGCACAGATGCGTGTAAGGAAGGGCTGGGAGGAGTTCTCAGCCAAGAGGGATCTGTAATTTGTTATGAATCCCGAAAGCTGAAAGAGCATGAAAATAATTATGCCACTCATGATTTAGAGCTGGAAACAGTTTTCCATGCCTTGAGGAAATGGAGACATTACCTCATGGGCAAGAAATTTGAGTTGAGAACAGACCATAACGGTCTGAAGTATTTATTCGACCAGACAACTTTAAATGCCAGGTAAATTAGATGGCTGGAGTTTCTGTGTGAATATGACTTTGATATCAGGCATATAAAAGGGAAAGACAATAAAGTGGTTGATGCACTCAGTAGAAACGTGCATGAATTACATGCTATAGCCATTAGCATGTACAAAACCTAGTTGAAAGATAGAATTCGTGAAGCTGCAAATGTTGATTTGCAGTACAAAAGACTTGTAGCAAAGCTACAGCAGCATGAGAAACCACAAACCAAGGAAAGTTACACCTTGGGAACTGATAGTTTACTTCTGTATAAAAACAGAGTGTATGTACCTAATGACC
>WSFP011532080.1:0-11998 GCA_009831015.1 Picea engelmannii
CAAATATATCCAGGTCTTTTACGAGAATAATCATTAATGGATGATACATAGTATACATACCCATTATTGGAGGATGATGGCATTGGGCCACATACATCTGAATGAATGAGTTCTAGGACTCCTTTTGCCTTGTTGTCCCTCTTTAGAAATGGGTTATTGATGTTCTTCCCTTGCGCACATCCATCGCATACACCTTCATGATCACCTTTTAGTTCTAGTAAACCTGTGACAGCTTTTCATATGTATGGTAGCACCTTGTAGTTGATGTGAGCTAATCTTCTAGAGTTCACATGGATTCTTCAATAGCGTGGGTCATGGTTGCTTCTGAGTGACCCACCTTCTTGTTTTCCACTGATGATTGCTTCATTTATGATCTTTCCTTTAGCACGTTGCCTTCTGCAACCTTTGCTATAGCTTCCTCATGTGACCTGGAGCAAGGTCAACAAAACAACAAGCAAGAATAATATCCTTCTTGATAATATAAAGCAATAGCACTAACAATCATCACAGTAGCTCCTTTAGAGCTATTACTTATAATTTAGCAAAGATTAAAGGTAAGGAATACAATACGAAATGAGGTCAACACTCTCTTAGTGATGTGACCAAGCATTCTTCAATGGAAATCTGAAACTAACACACGAGGTTTCTCCTAGAGGAAGTGTTAGTCATATCAAACAAAGTATTCTCACATGTTATCAAGTATAATACTTTATGACGATTGTTATCTCAACTAAAGTCATTAGCTTGTCATGTGTACCTTTGAATCTTGATTAATCAAACCTGAAGCCTTGTCCTCAAGAGTGAGTGCTTGCTTTTCTTCCAGGGCTCGTTCACTCAAGTGACGAGTACTTTCTTCAACCTGTCTATTGTACTAAGACAATATGCTATCTTGACAAAGGGTTAGGTTAGAGGATAAGCTCTATGATGAACTTTTAATCCTTGTAATGATTTGATCATAGCTTCAACATGCAACACTAATCAAGATAGTTTCATAACAAATAGATGCATATTAGAATAATCACACCTGGGTTGCATCATTCCTATGAATGTGTTGGATCTTGAGATCCTTCTGGATCTATGGAAAAAGATCCCTTCTCCTGCAAATACTCTTTAGGGTTTAACCATTAATCATATGTGAGTACATACCTCGGATAACATTTGCAGGTAGTGGCTCCATCTGGTAGCAACAATAATCATTACCAAAAAATTCAAAAGTGATTGCAACTGGTTCTACGGCTGCAACTGCAACAGGTACTGCAACTGCAACAGGAACTATAACTGCAACAGGTACTGCAACTGCAACTTAGGGTTTTATGAGGAAAACCTAATTTTTCAAACTTCGAATTTTGAAATTCTGATCCAGGGGATAGATGCGCTGGGCTGAGGCGAGTTAGATGGTGCAGTCGGAATTTCAAAAATCAAACTTTTACCCCTTCAAATCTGATCTGCGGATTTTTGGACTGGTGCTTCTGGTTTTCTGGTACTTCTGGTACTCTGGTACTTCTGGTAGTTCTGGTACTCTGGTTTTCTGGTTTTCTGTTACTTTGTGAAACTAGGGTTTCACTTTTCGAGAGATCTAGCCACTAAAAAGGTGCGCTCTAAGTGTCAAATTGATCCTTGGGGGAGGGCGCAACTTTCTAGGGTGTTAGGGAGCTGAAAATACTTGCTTTTTCAAAACCCTAATTTTGGGGTACGGTAACATTGACGTTTTTCCTCTTGCAGATTGTGCTTTCTTCAGGTTGTCTCTAATACCATGTTAATGTTTATGCCATTATTATAGTTCTTTTCATTTCATTAGATAAGAGCATAATAAGAACAAGATCACTGAGAAATACACATTCACAAGAGACACAAAATTTATCCTGGGAAACCCTCTAGGGGCAGAAAACCCATCAAAACTTCCGTATCATAAATAGCTTATACAATGTTCAAGAGATAACTCAAACCAATACAGAAAAGTCCTCCTCAAGAGATGCGCCACCCTTCTTCTCCTCTCTCCAACTTGTAATTGCAGCTTGCCTCATAAGAGAATGAGCAAGTGAAGTGTGTCTTAGAAGTGAGGTTCTAGCCTCTTATTTATATCGATCTGGCATGTGTGAAGAGTCACCATCTCGCAGGGCTGACCTCTCACTCTGGGTGGGTAAACCCACTTTTAATTAATTCTGGCCCTTTCATTATAACTGCTGGGGCCGAATTCTTATTCAACACTTTGTAATTGTCCGATGACCAATCCGCAAAAGGGGATTTGGTCCTTATACAATTACCAACTTGATTAATCCTCAATGGGGATTAATCCAACAACAATAATAATTACAATGACATGATTAATACTCAATGGGGATTTAATCCAATAATAATAATAACATGATTAATCCACAATGGGGATTTAATCCAATAAAAAAATAATAATAAGAATGCTCTTCGCAGTTACATTATTTCAATAGTCTCTACTGCCAGTTCTCTAATATCGTGTCTGAATCTATTGCACATGAAGTAATACTACGTGAACTGAGTACCCCGTCTACAGTTTGGTTTACATAATCCTCCTTGCGCACAGTTGTTCTGTACAACTGGTCAATTTCCTCTAGGTCCAGGCAAGTGGGTTCTACAAACCTCTCCCCTTATGACGGGTCTAATGGTGCTATGACCCTATAATCTCTGGATTCAAATGTCATTTTCCTAGTCTTCAAGTTAATTATGGTCTGGTTGTCAAACGCCCAATCCAGACCGAGTAGTGTTGGGTACGGTGTTGTGCCATCCACTATTTTGATGACTTCAAAATCTACTTTAGTGTTCACACCATCAAGATCTACTATTACTCCTTTCAGTCTCCCGATCGGTAGGACCCTATGTTGGTTTGCTAGTTTTAGTTGGACATTTGAATATCCCAATGTTGGCTCTCCCATGCATTGCCAGGTTTTCTTGGGTAGCACATTCACTTCGGATCCTATGTCCAGTATGATATCTCCCATATTGAAATCTCCAATGTTAGCATTCAATCTAAATTCCCTACTCATTCTTCTTCTTGTGTGTAGATGATTGACAATATTCGGTTCTAGATTTTGTTCCGTCTCGTTGCTACATTTCTTTAGGATGTTTTGCAATATTTTCATAGATGAAGGATCACTTAACATTTTGATGCATGACTGTAAAAAGTCTTCGATAGTACTTACTTGTCCCTTGGGTGGCATTCCTTTGGTATGATCCAATGATGGCGACATTTCGTATTCTAGGGCTTCATGGGCTGGTTACATAGTGGAAGTTGATGTTGTGTCCATATTTTGAAATTCTTGTCTGGCTTCCTTAAAAGTCTCCTTTTCTTTGGGTGCATTAAATTTATTCCTTGGTTCGGTGTTCTTCTTTACCCACTGGTTCTGTGCAGGTTCTTGTCAGACTATGTCATTCCCTATCTTCGTTCCTCCACGGGTGACTATGTTGATGTTCTGTCCATCCTCCCTTGCTTCGAATGAAATCCATTGAACATTTTGATTGTTTTGGTTCCTCTTTTCCTCTATCTTTACTAATAGTGTCGGGTATTCCTCTTTCTCGTGGTCCGATGCGCGACAGTACATACAAGTTGCTGGTGGTAGTGGGAATTCCTATGCATAATGTCCCAATTGTTGAAAATTTTGACATGTGACTGGTCCTCTTCCACATCCAAAACCTCCTCTGGCTCATCCTCCTCCTCTATAGCCTCCTCGGTCCCCTCTCGACACATTGTACTATGGTGCCTAATTATACTGTGCAGTATTATACTGGGGTTGCGTCGGGTTGTACTGTGGTTGTGTGTTGTTGTATGGTTGTTGCACAGTGTTGTATTGCTATTGATTAGGGTTGTATGGAGATGGGGCTTGATTGGACTATGGCGTTGCTTTCCCAGTCATCATTTCGTACTGTACCCTGTAGGCATCCGATATTCTCTCCCTCAACAACTCCATGGTTCTGCAATCTTTGTCATTGTGTCCTATTGACTTACAAAAGGTGCAGTACGAATTCATTGGAACTGTCTGGTACTCCTGCATTATCATGTAGTGATAAGGGTCGTGACCCAGTTTCTTGCATATCTCGCACCATAATCCTCCCTGTGGTAGTGGTTTTGGTATTCTTGTTTCCATATACTATGCGAATGTTGGACATTCGCTCTTATGGTTTCCTTCCATTCTGCATGTGGTGCACCAAACAAATTCTCATTTTTCCTTATTCTTGTTCTGATTCAAATGAAATGTTAGGTTCTTCAAATCCTCCTTCAATTCTTCAATAGTTGGGTCCATCTGTTGGTACTGGTTCTCTTCCAGCTGCAAGGCTGCCTGTAGAACCTCTAATTGCGTCTAAAACTTCTTCTATCGTAAGGGGTATTTTAGGTGTGGGAGTAGTGAGTTGAAAAACATATGTCGGTGTTGCATCTCGGTCATAAGGTATTTTAAATTCCCCTTCAATCGCTTGAATCTCTAGTCAATATCCCATATAGACTCTCCTGGTTTCTGTCTGATCTCGATCATTTCATTCATGTACTGATCTTTTGAGCTCAGCTTCTGGAACTCATTAATCAATAGCTTCTTAATTTCTTCTATTTTCCTCATCATGTCCTCATCATCCCAGGGGAATTGTTCATGTCTAGACTCATGTACCTGTCTAGGGCGTGGTCTCTCAGTGTGATCACTAGCTGCACAAGCTTGGTATCTTCATCTGTGATCTTTTTTGCCTCCTAGATATTTGCAGAAATGAACAAATTCTTCACAGGGTCCTCTACCGCTTCTCCTCAAAATTCTGGTAATCGAATCGTGGGGTTGTGGCCTTCCATTCTAAACAATGAATTGCTACCTTCACCGCGTGGTGTAGATACTTGACTAGTGTTTCCTGAACTGGCTCCTCCAATTGTTGCTCTTGCGGTAGATGTACTTCTTGCTATCGAACTTCCTCCAAACTTCGGTTGTCTAAACGGTGGTGTTCTCTTTGGTGTATTGGTCGCACATGGGTTTATGGGTTCCACACTGACATTAATATGGAAAGGATGGCTATCTTCCCCTCCTGTTCTTGGGCCTCTTGTTTTACTCTCATAGGTTGCGTGCAAGATTTCCTCAATCTGCTCCTCAGCTCGTAGATCCTCTACCTCTTATTCATCACTTTCAAATCCCTCCCTCACGACTACGACTCTTTTCTTGGTATTCACCTTATATTGGTAGGGTAATCTTCTACGCATCGTTCCTGGTGATGCCAAGATCCACTTAAGCTGGTCGTCATCCATCAAGATCAGTTCCAAGAATTCCTCCTCCTTCTTGCCTGTAGCCTCACCTTCGTCCATTTATCCTTCCTCTGTCATTGCTTCCCCCCTTTCCCCCATGCATGCAGGGAAGTCTAGATGTTTTCTTCCATTGTCATTACAACTTTGCTATAGAGCAATATTTTAATAGAAGTATACATGGATCAAATGTACCTTCCATGGGGTCCACATAGAAATTCTTGCTCTGCCACGCTATATGACTTCGTTGTGTCAACTACAAACTCTGTGATGAATCCTATCATGATACTATCAAGCCATAAGTTGACTGCGTGGGTTAATTTTTTGTTCACCTATTGTAACTGATCAATCTGTACTGGGGTCCAATCACGTTGTCAGATCCATATTGTTGCGTGGTTATCTTTCAACCTGAGTATCCACTCCTGTAGTAGGTAGGGAAAATCACAAAAAAAGACTTCGTGTAAATCCGTAAACATGTATTTATCCAAATATTTGCGAGGTGTGAGGCTAGGGTTTCTATTATCCTTCTGGGCAAACTCTATTTCTTTAGTTCTCAACCAGCCTTCGATTTCTACTTTCATGGGGTTCCACGGTCTCAACATTCGCTTCTAGTGGCTCAACAGTCTTCTGGGTTCTCTCATTCTGTTCTCATGCATTCTATCTCATCTACTTAGTCCTCTCTTGTTCCTCTTACAACGGAAAAAAAACATTTGTTGGTTCTTAGTTGAACGAATTCTCTCTACTACCTGCATCGTAGAACTAGGGTTCATATCTATAAGGGTACCAACAAAGCCTAAAACTATCGTCCCTCCTCGTAAAGTAGAAGGCAACACAATACACAGAGTGCATTGCGCAGTCTCACCCGAGATAGCTTTAAATGGGTGGCTTCAAAACTAAGGTGTTTGCAACCTAGGATTGAGTATGAGATAGGGGATCTGCGTTCTGAGCCATTAACTGTGATTTGTATTATGAACTACTGTTATTCCATTTAATACTTTGACCTCGTGGCGTCTGTTCTTGATATCTCAATAGAAATTACTAAGCAATATAATAACTCATTCATTTATTCATTTCATACAACATTTAACTAATAAAAGTATGACAAAGATATGCATGCATTCATCACATTACACAGGTATTACCGTGGTTCACCCCCTCCTGGGCTACATCCATAAAGATTTGGCTCTTGGCTCTCTTATTATGGAAGTTTGAAATTATCATGCCTCACGCTTACAACTCTCCTTAGATGGGTAAGATCTTTGTGAGGTGAAATAGATCACATCAAGCTCCACAGACCGCGATCTAATCCTCAAGATCTACCTCATCACTCCCTCTTAGCTCAATTACTTACAAAAATAGTTCTCTCATCAAAACATTACATAAAGATAATTAGAATATACATAGGTAGCAACCCGAACTTCTTCCAAACTCAAGTGAACCTCTCTATGATACCTACATATCTATATCTATACCTATTGGGCTCTTCAACCATTTACACAAAAACCCTTACAAAACCCTACAAAAACCCTTACAAAACCCCTACAAAATCCCTAACAACTACTGTCGTTAGGTCTTCCTTCTCTGCATGCATGCATTGCTTCTTTCCAGCTGTCGCCTCCTTCTTGCATATGCGCGTGTTATGCTTCTTTCCAGTTGTCACTTTTCTCCTGCACGCTTTCTTTCCCATGATTGCTCCTCCAACTGTCATTCTTATTTGTGCCCACTTTCTTCCCCACTTCATCCTACTGCCAACAGGTACATTTATGACCTGTCACATTGGCTGTCTAATTATATTTTCCATGCTTGAATGTGTTTTAACTGTCTTTTTATGCCAACCTATGCAGTAGTGCATTTCTCATCGTAGTCGGGCCTATCCATGTCTTCTTTTTGAACTTGGCACAATGTTATCTTTATGTGAAATGATCATCTTAGATTCACAAGTTCTACTACCTTGGGATTGCACATACTTGTTTTTCTTCTCCTATCACTAACTTTTTATTGTTTTTCTTTCCTTTTTCTACTTTTTATCTACTTTTTCTTGTTTTTCTTGCTACTATGGTACACTTACTATAATATAGGGGTTCTTGTGATGCAAAAGTTACTACGTAGAAGGTCATCTGTCTCTATAGAGATTCCACTGACTTCCATTCACTATTCCATTCTAGACCTTCCCATCCAAGGTTCCCAATTGCGCAACACCTATCTCTATTATCTGCTAGATCACATACAGACCTAGCCAATGCATGCAAAACTTCCCTGAGTGTTGGAGATACTTATTGTCATAGAGTAAGACCAAATATCTAATTTGAAACTTCTTGGAATTAATGTGTCAATCGTGCCAGTATTTCTCTCTGAATTTCTACACCTGCTGAAGAAATTTGGCAATAAACCATTCCTCCTCAAGATGGACTAGCTACACCAATCTCTCCTCTATGGAAACAACATTAAAGAGCTCAGTGATTGCTTCTATGCGTAGGCAAGGTAGATTGAAATCTATGGGAATCACAACTTCCTATCCATAGACCAACCAGAATGGTGTTTTCCCTGTCAGCTTCTTACTGGTAGTTAGATATGCCCATAGTACCGTAGGAATGTGTAATTCCCAATCATCTCATCCAATATTGCAGGTCTTTGTCAAAGCATTCTACAAAATATTATTGAAATATTCTGTTGTGCCATTAGCCCGAGGGTGATATGGTGTGCTTTTCTGATGATGAATTTGAAATTCCTAAGTCAATGGAACAATGGTTCGGTTAAGAAAGTGCTTACCTTGATCTTCAAGTAATATATGCAGAAATCCAAACCTGTTGACTACATTCTCAAATAGAAACTACGTTGCAGTCTCTGTAATGAAATCAGTAAATGGTGCTTCTTCCGCCCACCTAGTTAAATTTTTTGTCGTAGTGATGATGCATCTGACTCATAATCTCCTTGCTTGTGGGTTGATTGGACCCACAAAGTCAATGGCCCACTTATCAAATTATTGCAACATAACATGTGGATTTAATGGAATTTCATCTTGTCAAGATGGTTTACCCACTCTTTGACATACATCGCAGGAATAACAATACTCTTTCGCATCCTTGTGTACTGTAGGCCACCAAATCCGTGCGCATAAAATCATTTGTCATTGATTTGTTTGCGTAATTTCCTCCAACAATCCCATTGTGTGCTTCCTTCGGTATAGTGATTCTTTTGTGTTTCAGTACACAATGCCTGAGAACAATCTCCAAATCTCTGGACCAATCCTTCCCACATTGTTGTATCCCTATGAGTATCCAATTATAAATACCAATTCCTTAGAATCATGTCCAACATGTGTATGAATCAGTGCATTCACTCTATTTTTTATATTGAGTTCCATAAATCCCTACATTTTCCACGTGATTCGCCAGGTCTCTCTCTCCTATGTATTTCTGTGCACATAATTCTGCTTTAGGCCCAAAGCATATCTGCATGATTCTATTTCATTGTTCCCAATCCTTCATTTCTTTTCTATTTGTGGCCCACCATCTAGTTGGAGTTTCTTTCAAGATGGTATTCAGTGCCATAAGCCTCTATTGTTCAGGTAGTTGTAACTCAAATGATTGTATAAACATACCAATCTTAGTTAGTCCATCAAACCTGGGTGGGTTACATAGCTCTGTGAAAATCCAATGTAATGATTGGTTTATATGTGCACATCGTCTAGTTAACACTTCGTGCATCCTTTTCTACCAATTCTCTAAACTAGCTTCTGAGTATGATGTGCATGAATTGACACTTCTCCAACTTTGCGCATCATCCATGGTTGGGTCGACATAATCCTCCATCTGCATAGTCACATTATATAAGTTGTCTGAGTCATTTCCTCTTACTTATTTTGTGTATCTCTTCCCTTCTAATGGGTCCAAAGGTGTAGGCACCTTGAGATCCCCAACCTCAAAGATGATATCCATGTTTTTCAAGTTAATAATTTCTTGATTATAGATCGCCCATTCCAATCCCATTAAGGATGGATATGGATGACTATCATCTACTATCTCAATAACTTCAAAGTATTCCATGTTTCACACTCCATCTATGTTCACCAGTACCACTGTTAGTCGCCCAATTGATACTATCTTGTGCTAATTCATGAGGCTTAACTGAACATGGGACTATATTAGCTCGAGTTCCCCCATCATCTCCCATGTCTTCTTTGTTGGAGAATAACCCTAAATTACATTAGTTTATACCTAGATTAGACTCCTAGATCTTGGTTAATACATTCCATCACACTTTATTTCACCTAATTTGGCCACATAGAGAAGACGGGCGTCTCATCCCTAGATTTTAGGGAAAACTATTATTTTTAGATCAAGACTCAACTCCCGGTTCTTGATTTTATTGATTTATTCATGATTTATTCCAACTCCCCCATGAAAAAACTCATCCATTATTGGGGAATGCATATCTCCTCTTTGTGTGAGAGATTTATTCCTTAATTAATTATTTTTGTTGTTACTATTATTAGTAACTACTATTTCGAGTCAGTTAAGTGAGTTGGAACTGATTCTCTTTTCAGTTAAGTGAGCTTAAGTGAGATAATGCACATCACTTGACTCTTGTGGGAATTAATGAGTGTGTGACATGTGTATTTAGTGGTCTAGGCCAAACTATGTGTTCTCCCTTAGCCTATGCCACCTATTTTATCTTTTTCTAGCTTTTTTAACTAGAATTTCTATGTTGGAAATTCTATATATTCACCTCCTATCTTCCTTTTGAGGATGATTGCTCATGTATATCCATTTTTTGATTAATGTAATTCTTTTATTTATGGAGAAAAAACTTTCTCTCATCTCTTGAATATCAACAAATTGTATGTGTTCAATTTAACTAGAATTCTAGATCTATCGGGGTTTCTGCAGAAATTCTACATGGTATCAGAGCTAGATTGAATCTAGTGGATTGTACACCGTTTTATTTGCATGTATAGATCATTAGGAGGTGAAAAAAGCAACAATGGATCATCTCTCTCAGCCCACAAAACGCGTTCTAAATCCTTTCAATTACTTCAAATGGAAGACATAGATCTCTCTACTCCTCTGAAGTAAAAGGCTTTACAGGGTAACAATGGGAACGAAGAAAGAACCGACTACTGCAGTGGAGAAGATCAAGTATTTCAATAAATTAGATGAAGCAATTAGGCTGATATTCCTATCAATTTCTAGAGATCTCCTCTTTCATTTAAGTGGAGCCACTACTCCTGATGTGGTCTGGATCACATTGGAAGGACTATTCGACAAGCATGATGCAATGAGAGTGCATCAACTGGAGAATGAACTCATATCCCTAAGTCCAATTCATTTCAGAAACCTGCAAGAATTCTTCACCAAGTTCAAATCCCTCCTCATTGAACTTAATACATGTGGAGTCATTAAAAAGGAATATCAACTCATCCTTTCAATTCTCTCGAAATTAGGCCCTAAATATTCTGTATTTGTATCGTCTTTTCAAGAATCTAAATTGACTCAGGAAACATGGAAAATGCCTCCATTGAATGATTTCATTTCAACATTGACTCAAGAGAAATATAAGTTAGTCCAAATGGGTTCCATCAAGAATTCCAAGAACCAAGCACTTGTGGCTACTGATGCTCCAAAGAGCAGTGGAAAAGACAAGCAAAAAGGAAAGGGTAAATTTCATGAATCGAAGAAGGAGAGATCCTCACAATATTCAGAGAACTCTTCTGAGACTAAGGGTAAGAAGAAGAAGGAAAGAGCAATTTTCAGCTACTGTTACAAAGGTTTTCATCCCAAATAAAATTGCATGAGGAAGACTATCGATGAGATGGCTAAGCAATTGCAGCAACACAATCTCACGGTGCCCGAAAATGCAAAGAAGAAAGATGATAACAGAATGGGAGGGAGAGCACGATATGGTCATGCTTTAATGGCTATCACATCCAATCCATCATATTGGATCCTTGATTTAGGTGCATCGAACCATATGGCTGAATCAAAAGATGAATTTTCCTCCATCAAAGAAAGCATCAGATCCCCAATTTTCTTGCGAGATGCTACACTCGCGAAGGTGTGAGGAGAAGGAATTTTTGATCTTGAAGGGGGTTGCTTCACAAATGTGCTTCATGTTCCCTCGTTGTCCTCAAATATTCTCTCGATATATCATATCACTCATTCCAGCTTTGGAAGGAAGGTGGAGTTCACTACAGACTCCGCAGTGATTACCGACATTTCCATAGGCTCACAGCTTGCACATGGAATTGCAGATCACGGTTCTCATTTGTATTTCTTCTCCCACTTTGTTCCTACATATATTAGCACTGTATTTATATCAAAATATAATAATATAAACATGATATGGAATGAAATATTTGTCCATCTAAACTATAAGTACTTGCATCAACTCAACAAGGAAAACATGGTAGAAGGATTGCCAGCTATTAAATTCACAAGCGGTGTATGTCAAGGATGCATTATTGGAAAGCATCAAGAGAATTTTTTTGAAAAAGGGAAGGCACAGAGAGCTTCTTCACCTCTTGGGATGATTCAAAGTGACATCATCGGCCCATTCCTATAGCCTTCAATCAGTAAGGCTTGATATGTATTCACCTTCATAGATGATTTCTCTCGCTTTACTTGGGTATGTTTTTTGAAATTAAAATCGGAAGTATTTGAATGCCTTATAGAATTTAAAGCACTTGTTGAGAATGAGTCTGGGTGTAAGATTAAGATACTCCATACTAATAATGGGGGGGATTATTTCAACAAATATGTG
>WSFP011532084.1:0-11998 GCA_009831015.1 Picea engelmannii
AGAAACTAGGGGGTTGGAGCCTCCTTCCAGTTGCATCTGGAAAACAAAGGAAGTTGGTGCTTCCAATGAATGTAATTCTTCAAGACATATAAGAAAAAGCATTCTGTGGTTTTCTCCTGATTTGGGTTTCCACGTAAAACACTCGTGTACTGTGTATGTGTGTGATTGTTTATTTCTTACTGCTCATTATTGGATAATAATTCTACATTGATATAACATTTGAAGAAAAAGTATTATAATTACGCTATTACTGATTCACCCCCCCTCTCAGTAATCTAACACAATTCATGTATAGATAAGACTGATATAATAGAATCTTATTTTAAATATAATTATTTTTATTGATATCAAAGTAGTTTTTCAATTATTTTAGGAAAATAAAAATTCTAAAGAGAAGGAATAAATTTAGAAGTCATAGGTTGTGGATAAAATAATATAATAAATATTTGTTTTAGATACTTAGATTGTGATTATTTTCGATAGATGTATAATATTTCTTCTTTTTATTAACAATAGGGAATTTCCATATTTATCATATTCTTTTATTGTATATTGATGTTTGTTATACATTTTGTTTTTTTGTTAAGTTTTAAAGTGTACAAGTGTGGATCGATAAAAATATAGTTGGTAGAAGTAATTTTCAAAGAAAAAAAAAATTAAAACAAAAAATCAAGCTAGAAGAAGGATTAATAAATGTCCCTAATCACGAGGATTCACGTGTGAAACAAATTTTGATTTGTTATTGAATTGGATACTTTTGATTAAAAATAAATATAGCTTGTAACAATGTAATTTGTGGAAAATAAATTTTATTAATTATTCTCTAGTGATTCTGGAAAAGAAGAATTGAAACTTGGTTGGAAAAATAAATTGGTTATAACCATGTAACAATTACAACAAAATACAAAAGAAAGGAATAAGCCAGGAGAAATGAATATAAAAGTGGATTCTGGTTTCAGGAAGAGGGGTTGGAAAATTTGTAATCAAGTATATATACTTTTATCAGTTTGAATATAATTTTGAAGATCTATGGGTTTGAAAATCCTGAATTGGAACTTGTACACTTTTGTCAAGGTTAAAGGAAGGATTGAATACATGATGGCTTTCAAATATGGAATGAAGAATTAAATATTTTTATCAAGTTTAATAAAGGTTTGAAGATTGATGTGTTTTTCTTGGATTTGATACTAAAGAACTATTTTTGAATATTTAACACACGTAAAAGTTAATTCATGACCAGTTTGTCTTATTGTGCATTTCTGTCAATTATTTTATCAAGTTTTATTCATTATTGAGATTGTTTGATGAAATATGATTATCTGGTTGTGAATTGGATTGTAGGGACATATATTCTAATATCATTTGTATGTGGAATTTTTTATCATTCATGTTATTGGAATATGTAGTGTGATTTATTTTGGAAGAATAACGAATTTCTTCTTATTTTCTAGTAATGGATTATTTGCATGTAATCAATCTCTTTATCATCGTTAGATTAGGATTAGATATAGGATTTCATTTGCATAGTTAAATAGGATTGCATTTAGGGTTTATGAAATATTTGATGAAAGTCTCTTTTCAAGGAGAAATCTATTTAGTGGCAATCGGGCCCACATACCGATGGACATCACCACACCAAACGAGTATAGTCCTGGTTGTCAACACTACCATAAGTTAGAAACAACTAGTATCACTACTTTCAAGTCTTGTTCCTTTGAAATTCAAGATGAACTTAATGTTACTTAAATATTACTCTACATGAGAATGAAAGACTTAAAATAACATTTAATTGACCTAATAAGGCTCACTAATAGGATTCATAATAGAAAACAAAACAACAAGGGGTACAATCAAGGTTTGGCTTAATAAAGCAGTGGCAAAAAGAACTTATTAATTCTCCCTAAGACCTTCACAAGATTAGCAACAAAGAATTGGGCCTTCCTGAAGTGGTCCTTAACAATTGGAAGCATGAATGTCTCAAATTGGAAATGTATGTAAGCGATATTTTTAATAAATGTCATCAGTTGTGGTAGGCTTACAAGATGGTTATTCGAAAGTGTAACCTTCCATCCTTTTGAGAACCCAAAGACCTACTTCTAGCCAAGAAAGTAATGATCTCCTTGGAAAATAACATCAAGCTACAGTGTTTGGTTATTGAATAGGAATATATTGTCTTTGAGGAAAAGTTAAAATAGTGTATTACAACGCCTTCAAAGGATACTACTTTCATTAATTCTTTTGTGAACACTCTAAACAAGAAAATAGGTCAAATTTCACATGAAATCATATTGTATGAAGTTGGACTTGAAAAATTAATTTCCCCGTGTGCTATTCCACTTTATTTTGTATTTGAAGTGTGGAATGTTTACGTCAAAGAAAAGTCCAAAGAAATAACTCAATGTTCTTCTACTTTGAGATTTTAATTTCATAAGTTGTATCTCCTTCTTTAAGAAGTTGTCAATTTAGATATTGAAAGGATCAAAAGACAGTTATTTTAAAGAACCAAGAAACAATTATATTTTTGAGTCTATAAATGCATTCTAATAAAAAGAGAAGGGAATTTCAGTCCTACATTGTATGCAATTGTTTTTTGCAAGTTAATATCAAAGCCATTTTTGGAGGAAAATTTTCGAAATATTCACTTCAACCTATGGGCTGGAGATGTTTATTTACTTGTTTGGTGTTGAATCCCTATAAGAGTATTTATGAATGCCTTTTGTAATATCCCAAGTCCAAGCCCAAGTTGTAATTATGAATTGTAACATGTTTTGTAAGTTGGTGAGCCAAGTGTTATAAGGTGGGAAGCTTATGTGCTTATTAGGATGGAGAGCCTAGATGTTAAAGGCTAGGAGCCTTTTTTGTACATGTAAGTTTTCATAATTATTAATATAACAACATCGTTGTGTGCAGACTGACCATGAAGAAAGAGTATGGGGGGATGAACTCCACTAGGCTGGGTAAGGGAAGGGGATTGAGAGGCTGGAAAGAGGGAGCTAAGATTAAGAACTTAAGTCCAATAGAATAATATACTATTACTCTAAATGTTGTGAGTGGGATATGAATATATCATAAGTTCCTTTGGGGAAAAGGTACGACTTCCAAATGGAGAGGAACGTGCTTCATGAGTTCCATGTGTCAGCTCAAGCACATGCAATATAAGCAGGAATTCTTACTAATTTGGAGGATCTTTTTTTCCATTTTGTAGCAACGCACCCAGGAAGCACACGGGAACCTTGGAATGCCTTTTTTTAAATTCCCCAACCACTTGAAACTCTGCAACAAACCCGAATTGATACCCTTGTTTCTCTTGTACCCTGCGGGTTTCCTGCATATTGTTCTGTCATTATCATTCCCACGTCCAGTTTTTGTTGTTGTCATCACCATGCTCGTGTGGTGAGGAGAGGGAATGAAGAAGCGGGTTGTCAAGCCCGTGGATAGAAGAGGCAGGTTGTCAGGCATGTGAATAAATCTCTCCAGGTGAGAGAGTGTGATGAGGAAGTGAGTTCTCCTAGAGGGAGTCCACTAGCAGCTACAGGGCTCTGAGAATTTTGTCTGGCCTATTGTTGAAGCCCCGGAAAGGGAGGTAGAGAAGTCGATGGACTGTGTGACAATGAAGGTGTATACTCTTTGGGTGGGACAGGAAGGTGGGGAATGAGAGTCTATGAGCGGTGGGCGTAAGTGGTTACTTCGAGGAAATCCTTCCTATTGTGCTATGCAACTTCCTGTTGTCCCTGCCTAGCCTAGGAATTCCTTTCCCGGTGGAGTTGAGTCCCAACTCAGGGGTGACGCACTACTGAAAGTGATGAGAAGCATGGTCTAAGGATGGGAGGTTCGTGTAAGGTCTGCATGCAGTTGGTGCACTACAATTAAGAGATAAGTATCATTTATGTGCTTAATGGTTAAATGATCTATTCTAGTGCATGTATGTGATTCTAGTAATAATATCATGTGTTTCATCGCTTGTATGTTTCCATGTTATATCTATTTATTATGTTAATTTTATCTGTGATTTATTCTACAAAGAGCTCGGTCTGTCAATGCCCAGTAGGTCTATGTCTCGGCATGGAAAATTTTATTTACCTATAACAGAGATTGAGACCGCGTGTGTCTGAGTTAGCATGTTCTCAGCCTACTGAGGGGATGGGAAACGTTTCAAAAATGGTATCAGAGCGTTATCTATAGTAGCATGGCCCGGTTTGGGTGGTTGGGAATGTTACAAAAATTGGTATCAAAGAGTTATCTAGAGTAGCATGGCCCAGTCTAGGTGGTCGAGGATGTTACAAAATGGTATTATAGCATTATCTGGAGTAGCATGGCCCATCCTTGGTGGTTGGGGATGTTACAAAAATTGGTATCAAAGTGTTATCTGGAGTAGCATGGCCCAGACTTGGTGGTCGGGGATGCTACACCTTTCTAGATTGTTTTGTAGCACTTATGAGTATTATTATAGTTATGACTCAAATGGTTGTAATTTTATTTTGAATATGAAACTATATTCAGCTCTAATGTCAGAGATTACCCTTGTGTTAGTGTTTGGTTACTCGTGTTTCTATATTTCTTTCCAAAAAATTATTTTCTAACAATATTGAAAACAAACTATTTGGTTTTATGTTCAAATTTTTAAGCTTATAGAATCTTATCTAGGAATTCAATTTGTGCTTAGTTAGAAATCATATGTACATTCATCCTCATTTTATTTATTATCTAAAATCCCTTTTATAGAAGAACATCATTAATGATATCTAAGAAAAATCCAAATGGGTTCCCTATACCAAACGAGTTGAAGTTTAATTGGGGATTTTTTGGGGGGATAACCCCCTACTTTTAGCAATTCATTTTCCCCTATCAAAACAAATGGTGCCATAATAAGGAGGGTTGAATTTTCATTTCTAATAGGAGAAATTTTCCATCTTGTAATACCCGTCAGAATACTCATCACCATGAAACAACACCCATCCAACTAGTTGTCGGTGAACCAGTTTTCCAAGACTAAATATAAATTTGATAATCCAAACCCCACTCATCCTACACCTCAAGATGATATTGAGATCTACAATGAATATCCTTACGTTGTTCCCAATTAATGGGTTTAAGAACTCCATCGACTTACCAGGGATGACACATAACAAATTGGGGCATTGTCCATTGCAACATACTTGCTTAGATGTACTTGAGCTCTTAGAAATATTGTTTAGACTGAAGAACAAGATCTTATTAGATGAATTGATTGAACTTACTCTTGATAATATACATGAACCCCTCAATTAGACTCCTTCTACTCCTAACCCTACAAATTCCCCAAATATGTCCTCTTCTTCATATAAGAATATGAACCTAAAGTTCACCAACTAGATATGGATGGAAACTAGAATCAACCTTGGCTAGCCTAATACACTTTGAATCTACCTGAACAACTTCATGAATTTCCTAAGAATTATAAACATTTACTACCCAGGTATGATCTAGAAAAATTAGGTCCACATGAAGATCACATTAAAAATTTCATCTTGGATATTTGGCTTATGAATGTCTAGCATGATGATGTTTTCTATATATTATTTCTTTGTGCTTTTGAAAATAATACATCTAACTAGTATTTTAACTTACTTGTTGGGTCTATTACTAATTGGGTTGATTTTTGAAAGGAATCCTTAGCTAAGTTTGGATAAGAAATAAGCCAAATTGCTCTATTAGTTGAATTATCGCAGATTAAAATGGGTCCCAAGGAACGTATTAAGGATTTAAATCAACTTTTTATGACAATCTTAAACAAATTTCCAACTAATTCTACACCTACCCAAGAATTTCAAGTGAATTTTTATGCTAATACTCTATCATTTCTCATTACTATGTTCGTCAAACATGTTGGGAAAATTACCTTAGTTGATACTTTTGAATAGTCTAAAGAAGTAGAAAAGGAGATGATAATATTGAATGAAAACCCTAGGGTGGAGGAGAAAAAGGATATTACCCAGAAATATTTTGTTTTAACTAAACCAATGGAAAATCCCACTTCAAAATAAAATGATAAAGAGGCTATAGATATGGAAAGAAAAACTCTTTGTCAAGAAAATATCCAAAGAAATAATATATTTAAAGAATAATTTAAGAGAATGAACTTCAACTTAAAGACCTTTTAGGATTTTTTTCAAAAAACCTCCAACACCCCCTAAACCTGTTAAATATCCAATTGAAAACATCAACCTCAGTATTGATGAAATGGCTATGGAGAATTATTGTAGAGCTCATGAAGCTAACCATTCGGAAAAAAACTTACCCGCAATGAATAAATATGACTAACTTGTTTATCAATGAATACATGAAATATGAAGTTTTAATTATATAAGAAAGTAAATATGATGTTAGAGAAGAAACAAATAAATCATAAGAAGAAACCATGGTCTTGTGAAATGTAATGCCAAGTTTTAATGAAGATGAGGAAGCATAGATAGTGGAAGAACTACAAGCAACTCCTAATATTTAGAGAGATTGTCACCTCATGAGTAAAGGTCTTGTTCCACAAATAAATCCTCCTAATCCCTCAACAACAACCAATAAGAAAAATTAAATTTCTACTCCTCTTGTTAAAATTGTAGTGAGTGATTCCAATTCACCTTCTATGTAATGGAATATAATGAAAGGTGTTAGTACCATTTTTGTTCTTATCAAAGAAATGAGTATGACTGAAGTTATAAGGATGAGATCACATGAGTTTGCAGTAGAAACTCGAGCTTCTAGAGCCTCTGCACAATCTAGAGTCAAATGTTCCTAAGGTAGCTTAAAGAAAACAACAGAAAATATGCGCCCTTGTGCGCATAATGGAAAAATTAATCCTTCGGGACTTGTCGCAGTCCAAAAGGGGCTTGTCGCAGTACAAAAGGGGCTTGCCACAGTCCAAAAGGGGCTAGTCATAGTCCAAAAGTATCTTAAGAGAGAAAACCAGGGGCTTATCATGAGACCGTGGCCTAAAGGCACAACATTTTGGGAGTTTCTCAGATCCTGAGAGATCGATAGCTCAGATCGCATCATGCACCCAACCTATTAAATCAACAGTCATCAGAGTTCCCCCTGTGACCTGACTCTCGAACGCTCTGATGGGCGCACTTCCAACAAACGATCCATATTTGATAGGCATCATCAGTCGTGCCTCTGAAAAGATCAATGGTCTAGATCTTCTCTTAAATGTTAAAGTCTCTCGGTCATGGGTCACACCAACATGTCAACGAGATATTTTTAGAGCCAATAAGAGAATTCCATGTGGACATGTGAAACCCACCATATGCATAGGTAAAAATCTCAAATCTAGGTGACACGCGTCCTACTCCCCTACCACGTCAGTATCACCATGGGACAATAGAAATTTTCCACATGTCCAGGCTGGTGTCAACATGAATTGTTTTTCCTTAGCCATTTTTTTTGTTCGAGGTCAAGAAAGATCGACGACTCTCATGCGTTCCTAGTTCTTTCAATGGATCAATGGTCATCGTAGTTCCTGATTAGGAGTCCCTTTCAAGCTTGATCCTTTAGTACTTCAAGTGGGAAGATTCGATCAATGGTCCATATCCGATCATATATGTGATGTTAGATCGACGGATCTCATCACATTGATGAAAATTTAATGGCGGAGATCAACAGGAAGATCGTCGTCGAAAAAACACAAATCAAAACTCCCGAAACAAGTTGTCGTGGTGTCGACGAAGACGTTGTCAACAATGAAATTAATAATATATGAAATATAATCATGCTAATGAGGCACTGCCAGAACCAATCTAGTGTTTCCACGTGGACATGTGGAACCTGCCACATGCATACATAAAAATCTCAAATCATGGTGACACATGTCATGCACCTCTACCACATCATCGCCAGCATAGGCCAGGGAAAATATTCCACACGTCCCATTGAATTCATCATGAATATTTTATTCTTTAGCCTGATTATTTGTTCTTGGTCAAGATAGATCGACGACCCTCGTGTGTTGTTAGACCTCCCTTTGTATTTCTAGACCAACAACTGAGATTCGAGTTCGGAGTCCCCTCATCAAAGTGCTATAGGAAGCCATACCCTGATCACTGTAAATGGGCACCTCTGATGGAAAATACATATTTAATTCAGCATGCCCCCCGATCAACAGTCAAGATCTTATCTCAAATATTGCAGTCTCTCGGGAGGAGGTCACGTCAGCCTACCAGCAGGGCACTGTTAGAGCCAATCCGAAGCCACCATGTGCACATGTGGAATCCACTAGATACACAGGTAAATGTGTCAGAACCAGTTGACAGGTTTCCAACCTATCTTCCACATCAGCACTAGTGCAGACCAACAAGAAGGTTCCACATGTCCAGGCTGGCGTCAGGATGATATACTTTCCTTAGCCAAAATTTCTCTCATGATCAAGTTATATCAATGACTCCTAGTCCATATCCAACACCCTGATCAATGGTCAAGACGAATTCTTAGAATTCCCTTGTCGGATTCCTATTGAATCCCAAATTTCGATCGCTCTAATGGGTGTGACTCCAATCGATGATCTAGACATGAGTAGATTGATTTGATGGTTGTTGTGTTTTTCACCTTGGCAATCCTTGAACACTCTGATTGGTATGACTATGATAGATATTAAATTTTTTGAGCTGCACGATCCTCATAGTTTTGATTTCAAGTTTCAAGGTAATGAGCTCATTGGGCCACCCATCAATAGTTGAGATTACTTGTTGATATTGATCTGACGATGGTTGAGCTACATTGTTTCTGTGATTTTATTTTGAGCATCGAGCCACTATAAAAAATGATTGCACATGTTTAAAGGGAAAAAATTAAATGGTTTTCTTAGCTGGAGAGTTTCCATTGGTTCCACGATCTTCTCATAATAGAATTCTAGCACATAGTGAGAGTTTTTTACGATTTTACCAGGGAGTAACCATGAAAGAATCAAGAAGCGAGAAATGGTTTCAAGAATTTGGAAGTGGTTTCAAGAAACTATTTATGGCATGAGAGAGAGGAACAAAAGAGAGCACATGCACCCATTTTCAAGGTAAACACTTTGGGGAATTGAAGAGTTTATTAAAACCAGATTTGTTTGACAAAATACCTTGAGCATAGTCAGTTGATAAATACAATAGGCAACATAGATTCATCCCCTATGTTTAAGTTTCAGTCTATAATTCTTTCCTTACAATATTTGTGTTCTTGTAAAGCATATCCTTCCACTCTTGTTTTTCTTGTATAAGATTTAATATTTAAAATCTCAAGCAGCAATCCATTCACCATGTTCAGTGTTACTATATGATGTCTGGTAATGACACAGAATTGATTTCCTCTGAATGTATGAGAAATTATTGTCATTTTCTTTGTGCATTTAAAATATATGTAGAGGGTACCTCCATGTGTTTGAATGTGTGAAGATTTTAACTATTTGAAGCAATTTTTTATTGATTTGTATTCATATGTCAGATTTGTTGAATTCTTAATTGCTCAGCACATTGTTGTTTTCCATAGGCTAGAAGATTCATTCTTAGCAGTGCCATGTACGTTTATTTTTTTTCCTCTGATCCACCATTTCATCCTCCTTTAAATATTGATTTTTTGAAACACTTGTGGAAAAATGCATATGATAGTGATATCTTTTGTCAACTGAGATAAGAATTGTTTGAGGTCCTATATTTCAAAAGAAAGAGGGAAGAAATTCCCAAATATTGCACAATTATTTCACTATAAATATGGTCTTAAGATTCATCCTGAGTCTTGGCCCCTAGGGTTCCCCAACATCGTTCCAATAATAGCCTATAACATCTTGAGGGATAACCAAAGGTATGAAAAAGTGAAAGATAATGTTTCTATTTTTTATATATGTCATATTTTGCAACAAAAGGAACTCTTGATGAATGCTCTACAAGAACAAAATAAATCACAATAGAAATCCAATTTGTAGCAAAACCTTGATCAAAATGGATATTATTTGTTAATGCAACCATTATTAGGAAGAATTCAAAGTAAAAAATCCTACCTTCCCTTCTAATGATTGAAGTCTTTACAGTGCATAATTGTTTAGCAGACTTGAGAGCATCATCAAATGTGATGTATTATTCCATCTACAAGAAAATGAATTCTACACCCACCAAGATAACAACACATGTCATTCAATTATATAGATCACAATCTAAGTTTAGTGGTGAATTAAAATATGTTATTATTTGGTTAGGGTCAAATTCAAAAAATCACCAAATAATCGGCGTAACAGTTGTCGACATTCAAGAGGATTGTGGTTTGTTTTTTATCAAGGATTGGTCATAAAAGTTAAGGATTATTTTTCTTCAGACTGGTCTCATCTCTTGCTTTCCTAAAAAGGGGAACCTAACAAGGTCTAAGTTGATTGAAAACAACATATGAAGAATACAATCATAGACATTGAAGCACCAAATGAACCTATTACTTTCTCACACTCAATTTTGGGAAACTACTTTTTATAATTAAATTTTGGGAACTTTATAGTTGAAAGTTCACCTATTTAGACTAACAAATATGATGAGCTCCTTCATCATACTCAAACTAATAATTCTCACTATACTATAGTTAATTTTTTCAAAGATAGTTTTTCTAACTTAGATGCAGAAACTAACATTTGGATCATGTATTTCGTTGGTTCTAAATCATAGGAGGGTTCTAGGGTGGGATGTTTATTGATTGATCCCAATGGAAAATGCACTTTCACCTCCTGTAGATTAGAGTTTGAATTCACCAAAAACATGTTTGGATATGATTCTTTGGTACAAGGTATTAAAAAATCCATTGATTTAAATGTTAAAAGTATAAAAAAATTGGTGATTCTAAAATTTTTGTGAGATAGGTAAGAAATTGTATCCATTGCCATTCACCTCACTTAAGGAATTATGACTCGAGGTATGGAATTTAATAAGTAAATTTAAATAATTAAATATTTATTATATTCCTCAAGATAAGAATACAAATGAATATTCTTTACCAACTACTTCTTATAGACTCACAAATTTAGAAGAGTCTGAAATCAATAAATTCTCTATTGAATTGATTTTCAAGCCCTCAATACCTGGAAATATCACTAGTTAGAAATTTTTCAATGATGATCAGAAAACAATTCAATTTCTAACTAATGATGCTAATCAATGATGAATAACATGTCAAATCCCTACAATATTACCAAGAATGCATGACATAAATGAAGTCTAATAAGGTCTATAAAAGTGTTGTTTCTTTGGAAACTTTATTTGATCTACAAGATAGATTCACAAGGTATTTAAATGTTAAGACATGTAGTTCTTCCATGAGGTATGAAATCATCAATATTAGCATTGAAAAGGATTTTAAGAATGTTAATTTGGGCACTTCTTGTACGAATTCCAACAAGCAAGTTTACATTAGATTGTTTAAATAGTAAAAAGATGTTCTCACTTGGAACTATGAAGACTTGAAGACATATGACACAAACATTATCTAGCATGTAATTCTTATGAAAATAGATCCTATTCTTTCTTAGGATAATATGAGGAAATTTCATTCGACATTTGAACCCTTGGTAAAAAACCAGTTGATGCTAAGATCATTTGTCAAGATCACCACTCTTCTTGGGTGGTAAACTTGGTCACAGTAAGAAATAAGACCAAAGAAATTTGACTATGTGTCAATTTTAGGAATGAACAGATAATATAAAAAGGATAACTATCATATTCCATCAATGGAAAACCAAGTATTAGTAGTTGAGTTGGTAGGCCAAAAACTACCTTTCAAATAAAATGGGGAATGTTCACTTACAAGAGGATGTTGTTTGCACTGATAAATGTTGGTGCAACCTTTTAGTGAGCTATGAATATTTCTTTCCAAGGTTTGATAAACCAAAGTGTAGTAGTTTATTTGGATGATGTTATGGTATATTCCAAGAAAAGAGTTGACCATGTTCATCACCTAAAGAAAATCTTGAAAGATGCAATAAATATGGAATTTATTTGAACCCAAAGAAAAGCAT
>WSFP011532087.1:0-11998 GCA_009831015.1 Picea engelmannii
GGGGAGAAAAGAATTTGGGTGCCTTAGTTGCCATCAATGCCAAAGGGGGAGATTGCTAGAAAATGTTTAAAAGATAGCGTATGCTTGTCATTGATGGCAAGTACAATAGTGAAGATGGCAGGATCAGAATGTGCATCGATGGAAAAACAGGAACAACGTAGGCTCAGGAGGAATTAGTGCAGAGTCAAAATTATTCCAAGTAAGAAGGATGTGTAAACTTGGAGGAGAAGCGTCGTTGATCGTTGGATCCCATCCAAAATTCCCGACAGCATGAGGGCCGTCAGATCTGAATAAAAACAAGAAGAGTGTGCGCTGAAGAGAAGGATAGATCTCAGGCGTTAGATCTGAGCAAACTCAGAATCTTGTGAGTGGAAGAGTCGAGGACTTGGTGTTAAAGGTCGCGAGGCGCGAGGTTGCGAAGCAACGAACTGGCGAGAAGATCAGGACCGTCCATCTATGAAGGACGCGTGGCAGAGATCGGAGAGATCTTGTGAACTCGGGAGTTCACAGGGTGAAAGCCCGAATATTGGGTGTTCAAAGTCGCAAGGCGGCGAAGTGACAAGAAGATCAGGACCGTCCATATGGGAAGGACACATGGCAGAGATCGGAGAGATCTCACGAACTTGGGGGTTCACAGGATAAAGGCCCAAGTATTGGGTGTTCAAAGTCGTGAGGCACGAGGACGCGAGGCGGCGAAGTGGCGAGATATTTATAGTCGTCCATCTGGGGGGACAGGTGGCGAGAGATCGAGAGATCTCGCGAACTCGGGAGTTCGCAAGTTGAGAGTCCAAACATTGGGTACTCCAAGTCACGAGGTCGCGAGGTAGTGAGAGAAGGACAGCCGTCGGATCTGGATTATAGGAGGACCGTTGGATCTGCGCGGGGGATCACACGTGGCGAAAGATCGTCATCTCGCTGACTGGAAAGTCAAAGGAACAACACAGATGCGAGATCATGATTTAATCAAGGACCGTTGGATCAAGAGGACGCGTGGTGAAATATCAGAGCACCATAAAACTCCATCTCGAAGTTTCATCTATCGCAACTTGGAGTGACGAAAATCTCCATCTTAGGATTAGCGAGATGCGAGATCACGAAATGATCCTGACCGTCAATACATCAAAAGATATGGACCGTTGATCTGAGCTCCATCTTGGAGTCTCGCCTATCGTGACTTGGAATAACAAAAACCTCCAACGAACGAACAACGAGATGCGAGATCACGATGAGATCAGGACCGTTGATTCACCAAGATCATGAACCGTCGATCAAGGTCAATGAAGATCAAGAGTTCGACTATCTCAGAGAAGACAAAGAGTCTTAAACTTCTAGAGAGACTGAGGAATCACAGTATAACATACAGTGATGCTGGACACACGGGGCGAACCACCAGAGAAGCTGAAGAGTCACGATGATAATCAGATAGAGCACTCGAGAGGTGGAGGATAACGGTGCAGAGTCAGCATGCAGAGGGATTGTGAACACTGCATGCACAAGGTGCACAGAAGCTATAAATACACGGTACAGAGAAGAGATGGGGTTGTTGTTGTTGTTAGAGTTTGTTGTGGTTGTTGTGGTTGAAGGTGATTCTTGTATGAAGAAGGAGGAGAGTGCAGCAGCTGAATTGCACAGAAGAGGATCTATGCAGTGAATGGACATGGCGCACAGAGCATAAAAATCAGAAGAACAGATAGCGCAAGTCATGTGTGTAGGAAGGCAATGAGGCAGACAGAGCAACGAGATGCAGCAGAACAGTGATAAGTCAGGTAAGCCATTGTGGAACATCATATCACTGTAATAAGTTTCAGAAGCAAAGATTTATATTTCGGGGTGGTTGGGTGGTGCTAGGGAGGACTATTGTCCTTAGAGGTTCAAGTGGGTGCTTGAACACAAGGATTTGGTGCTTCCTTCTAGTTGGTGCTAGAGAAACCAGGGAGTTGGTGCTTCCTTCTAGTTGGTGCTAGAGAAACCAGGGAGTTGGTGCTTTCTTCTAGTTGGTGCTAGAGAAAAACAGAGAGTTGGTGCTCTCAGCAAATTGCAGCTTGCTAAACAAAGGTTGTAGCCTCATTATGAGTTGGTTCTCATATGTATGATAATGTAAAGAATGTAATTATTTCTTATCATATAAAGAAAAAGAGGTTTTTACCCTGTATGGGTTTCCTTGGAAAATATTTGTCTCTGTGTTTCTCATATATGTGACTGATGTTGAATGTGCTTGTGTTTATTTCTTTGCATTATTGTGATCATCATTCAATTGTTTCTGCAAAGAGTTTTAGAAGAAGCACAATTGTTTAAGCTCAGTAACAACTGATTCACCCCCCCCCCCTCTCAGTTGACCAACACTAAAAAGGCTAATGTTCAGAAATTCAGACAGCGACATCGACATAGAAGATGGGCATACATGTAGTGGAAGAGTATTCAGAGGGGTTCACCTTGAGAACCTATTTAAGAAAAACTATGGAGAACAGGGTTTCTACAGTGGAGAAGAGGTAGATCTAACTGACGAAGAACATTCAGAACCCACCAGAACAGAAGAAGGGGAAGTTGAAGAACTTCGCCAAAGCGAGCCAAAAACCTCAAGAACTACGCAAATTACTTAAGTAAGTAACATTAACCCTCCTATTGTTTCAATTCAGTAGCACCAAGCAGCCAGAATAGCCAGACCCACCAGAGTCTTTAGAGTCCTATTAGTAGCAACTTCGCCTATACTCAGACAAGAAGCCTAGGGAACTCTATGGAATATGAGATGAGGCTCCCTATATTCAGGGGAGATGGATCTGAGGATCCCAATCAACACTGGTTCCTGTGTGAGGCCGTGTGGAATATTAAAAGTATCACCGACGAAACCATCAATAGAACCCAGTTCAGCACTACGCTAAGTGAGCACGCGCTGAGATGGTACATGAAACTTGTCCAAGGACTGGCGCAGCCTAAGCTACTAAACGATATCAAGAATGCATTGATTCTAGAGTTTAAGAAACCTAAGTCGAAGTCATAATGTATTACATAGCTAAAAGAGATCAAACAAAAGGTAGAAGAACATGTTTGGGAGTTCGACCAGAGATTTAAGACCCTGATAGGCCGATTAACTTTTCAGATCCCCGATGAACAGAACAAAGAATGGTTCATAGTGGCGTTGTTACCACACATCAGAGTCCCTCTGATGCAGCAGAAGATTGCAACACATGAAGAAGCTTTGTAGATCACCATGAAGCTTGAATCAACACCTATGGGAGAATCTAGCTCAGGCATGAGCCAGATCTTGAGCCAACTAACTAGTTTGTCCTTGCAGGTCGAGGATATGAAGAAGGACAAGGGGAAGGATAAAAGAGAAGATATATGGTGTGTAATATGCAGATCTGAAGGTCATGATAAGGAACATTGTCCCTTATTTCATGAGTATTTGGCCTCAAGAGCATCGAGCCCCTTGAAGCAAGTTAACCTTCCCTGGTGTGATGTATGCAGAAATAGGCATCGCCCAGGTGAGTGCTATTACATGCAGAAGTATGTTCAGACACCCACAAACTTTTATTGCATATTTTGTAAATTAGTGGGGCATGATGATCAAGATTGTAGATCTTACGATCTCATGCATGAGAGGTCGAGGGACATATACAAGGTTCAAGGCAAAGTACAACAAGAAGGAAACACTCCGCAATACAACTCTCCAAGGAGAGGAAACTTCAATCCTCATGGTGGATACAAAGGACGAGGACGAGGAGGAGGTATGGGCCAAGGCCGAGGACAAATAATCTATTATAACTACGTGCAACCAGGACACTTGGCAAGGGATTGTCAGAATCCTTGCACAACCTGTAGTTATTATAGCTCTTTCGAGCATGTCATAGAAGAATTCCCTATGCTACTGGATAAGATTCAAGAAAGATGAGGACCCCAATAGAACCCACAAGTGAAACCGATATATGCCAAACCATGCAAAATAGACCCTAGAGTCGATGTTATTACTCGAGGAGGCTGCTACAGGAGAATATAGAACAATCCAAAGAAAGATAGCAGAAGAGTCAGGTATCAAGAAAGCTGTGGAGAAGACTCAGGCTTTTGATGCAAGGAAAGAAAGACAAATCTTCGAGGAAGCAAGATAGGAGTTCGAGGGGAACCAAGGATCCTCATCTAAAACATGACCAGAAATAAAAGAGTATGGAATGCCTCAGGCATTTGATCAATCAGCTTAACCGAAAGAAGGAAAAGAGGTAAGTAAACTCATTGAATTTTTATACACTTGTCTTAAGTTAATTTGGGATGAGAATGCTATGCAAGAGTTACAGAACCTAATCAGACAGTATGAGATAGGAAAGTTAGACCCCTTACTAAATAGGGTAGTACACCAAATTGGTAAGAAAAAAAGAACAAACAAAGAATTACATTTGAATGCTCAAATAGGAGAGTATGATATAAACTATGTGGTCCTCGACTTAGGGTCGGAGGTCAATGTTATGACGAAACAAACTTGGGCACTAATGGGAAAAACGAAGTTGATCTATTCCCCTATCAGGCTTAGAATGGCTAATCAACAAGCTGTCAACCAATTTGGACGATTGGAGCATGTCCCTGTGGACATCAACGGAGTTAGGACCTTTGCATATTTTGAGGTAATTGAAATTGTTGATTATAGTTTCCCTTACCCTGCATTGCTAGGAATTGATTGGGCCTTCAACAATTCTACTGTTGTTGATTTAAAGAAAAGATGCATGACATTTGAAAGAGATGGCCTTAGGGTCATTGCACCCTTATATCCAGATGAGGGTCTGCAATATACATATCCCATCAGAGAAGAAGACCATGCATATGAGTTGGAAAACATATATAAATTAATAGCCAGACAACAGAATTATATCAACCCTATTGCCGATGGAAATCTAAGTTGGAAAAGTGATAGTGCATGTTCATTAGATTAAGAAGAAGCGTTGGACAACTGGCATAACCATATGTATGAAGTATCCACAAGGAGATGTGCTTGACTGACCAGAGAAGTTCACTGGATTGGTACAACAATTAGTAACTTTCCTAGCTTTGATGGTCTGAACCCTCTAGAATCCTTCCTCTCATATTTTGAAACAAGTGTACCAGCACAACATAGGTTGTTGGCTATGGATGAGGCCCTGAAATATACACCATCAAGATGGTGGGGGATGCACAAAATCAATATTACAGAGTGGACATGATGCCGAACCTTAATGATAGCGCGGTTCTTAGCACAAGTAGGAAGCTGCTAAGTGAGGTACACAGGTCGAAATTGTCCAAAGGACCATGTGTGAAGCTGCGAAGAAGCCTGGAGTGACATTCCTAAAAAAAAATGGGTACACAGATTCATTAACACACTGGACACGACACCTATTAACCGGTACCTTCAAGCGGAGTTGCGCCTCATCACTACAGATTGGGAAGGTATGCTTCAGAATTTTGTAACCACCTTTTTGTTTGAAAGTGAATTTTCTTTAGTAGATCAAGAACTACAGATATTGAGGCAGAAATTATTTAAGGAGGCATCTAGCATCCCTTTGGAGCAAGAAGAGGATGAATGGACTGCGCCATTCCAAAAACTACAAGGATGTTACAACATTAATGCTGACGCAGATGATGATCCGAGGAAGGTAAACATTGTTGAGATAGAAGGCCACAGGGATGTGGAAGGACCAAGAGTTAGTTGCCATTCATTTCACAACCGATCAAGATAAAGAAAGTCAATATTGGGATAGAGGAGACACTGAATCTTGCCAATGTCGGAGATTACTAGGATGTTGCTACCATTGAATAAATTACAGAATTACTGCACGAGTATTAGGACTTGTTTCTAACCAAGTTCACTGATATGAAGGGTATCAAAGGACCTATGGGAGATGAGAATACCTTTGAAACCAGATGAGAAGCCAGTCAAGAAAATACCCTACATATTGAACCTAAAATATAAGGAAAAAGTGAAGATTGAGCTCGATAGAATGTTAGAACCAGGGATTATTGAACCTGTCGAAGAGTCGGAGTGGAACAACCCTATGGTGGTGCAAGACAAGAAGACAAGCAAGATCAGGATTTGCGTAGATGTCAGGAAGCTGAATGATGCTTGTTTTCATGATCCTTTCCCTACACCATTCACAAACGAAGTGTTGGATAATGTGGGAGGCCAGGGGGTATATTCTTTTACAGATGGGTTTTCAGGATACCATCAGATCTGGATTTCCAAGGAGGACCGCCACAAGACCACATTTGCCACAGAATGGGGATCCTACCAATACAAAGTGATGCCATTTGGAATGAAGAATTCCCCAACCATCTTCTCCAGGGTAGTGGTTGAAGCATTCAAATAATTTTTGCATAAGTTTTTAGAAGCCTATTTTGATGACTGGACTGTTTTTAGTTTGCTAAAAAATCATATTGAATGTCTAAGACTAATGTTGGACAAATGCAGGTAGTGTCAAATTGCTTTAAATTTGAAGAAGTGCATCTTGTTCTCACCATTTGGAGTATTATTAGGACATATTGTATGCAAGAAAGGATTGTTGGTTGATCCATCAAAAATTGCAATTATAGTCGACTTACCGCATCCTACTTCAGTAAAAAAACTATGCACTATGCTATGACATACTGGCTATTATAGGAAATTTATCAAAGGATATGCTCAGATTACTGTGCCAATGGGGAAGTTATTAAAGAAATATTGTCAATTTGGTTGGATAGACGAATGCCAATAGAGCTTCGAAACACTGAAACAAAAGATGGTGTCTGCACCCATTATGGTCTTTCCAGACTAGAGCAGAGAATTTCATGTGCATGTTGATGCGTCTTCTATTGCATTAGGAGCAGTATTGGCACAACCTGGAGAAGGGGATATCGACCATCCATTAGCATTTTCCAGAAGAAAGCTATCCACAGTTTAAATCAATTACACTACTACTGAGAGAGAAGGATTAGCCATGGTGTACGCGCTGCAAACATTCCACCATTACTTACTAGGAGGACACTTTAAAATGTTTACTGATCACTCTGCACTGAAGTACCTAGTCAACAAGCCAGTGTTGGGAGGGAGAATATGTATATGGCTTCTCCTGCTTCAAGAATATGATTTTGAGATCATAGTTAAGCCAGGAAGAATGAACAAGGGACCTGACCACTTGTCGAGGTTGGAACATGGAGAAGAACCCACCAGTCTGGAGGATACACTACCAGATGCACAACTACTCACCATTAGGAAAATGGATGACCACTTCATAGAAATAGTCCAATTCTTGTTAACAATAATGGCTTGAAGTGAGTATACAATTTGCCAGAAGAAATAACTAGTGGTGCACATTGCAGACTTTTCACTGATAGTTGGTCAACTATATAAGATGGGACCTGATGAGATACTAAGAAGATGTGTGATGGAGGCAGAGGACCCGCTGATCCTCGCAGAATCTCATGAAGTCATTGCAGGAGGACATTACACAGGGAAAGAAACTACCCAAAAGGTTCTGCGAGCTGGCCTTTGGTGGCCTACTTTACACAGAGATACTAAATAGTATACTAGAGCCTGTGATGTATGCTAGAGAGTTGGAAAACCATCCCGAAGAGATGAAATTCCACTAGCATCGCAGATGACCCTACAAGCATTTGAAAAGTGGGTCATTGACTTCGTGGGACCTATAAACCCACCAAGAAAGCACATAGGAGAAAGGTACATTATCATTGCGACAAAATACCTAACTCGATGGGTCGAAGCAAGAGTATTCAAGGACTATAGTGCAACTACAGCTGGGCATTTTATATTTGATAACATAATAACCAGGTTTGGATGCCCTAAGACCCTTATGAGCGATCAAGGCACTCATTTCATCAACAAGACAGTTTAATCCCTGACTAAAGAATTTGCAGTTCACCATCAAAAGAGTACACCTTTCCATCCACAAGCAAACGGAATGGTTGAAGCATTCAACAAAATCTTGGAGACAACATTGACAAAGATTTGTAGTGTGAATAGGGATGACTAGGATTTAAGAGTACCAGCAGTACTCTGAGATTATAGAACCACTTGCAAAAAATTAACAATACATACCTCTTTCAAGTTGGTTTATGGTCTCGAAGTTGTTGTCCCGATGGAGTACTTGGTACCAAGCTTAATAATTTTTGCATTTATAGACATGGATGATACTGGCATTGTTCGTGAGAGGTTTTCCCAGCTGGTTGAACTAGAAGAAGACAGATTTATTGTAGGATTCCATCGACAAGTACAAAAGGAAAGAGAGAAGGCCTATCATTATAGACACATCAAGAAGAAGGAATTTAACCAAGGTGATTTAGTACTGGTGTATGACAATAAATTTATAAGACATCCAGGGAAGTTCAGAATGCATTGGCTTGGACCATATGAGATCACCTATGTTACAGAAGGAGGAGTTGTGCAGCTGAATACATTGAAGGGAGAATGGAAAGAAGGATTAGTGAATGGGAGTCAGCTGAAGTTGTATTATGACAACCAGCTACCTCGCAACTCTTAGTAAAAGCAAGGAGAAAAGGGTCTAGGTACTAGGTGCATTTGAAACTGGATACTAGACACAGAAAAGATAGTCTGCACAAGGATGGGAAGGAGACATAAAGAAAAAAGAAAAGGTTGCACTGCGTAGTCCAAAGTAGAAGTGAAACAAAAGGATCAGATCTAAAGTGCCTCGGGACGAGTCACAAGTATTGACCCTGCATCGATAGAGAATGTATGCTAGTGGAGAGATGGGTCACTATGCAGGACAGTGTCCCAAGAAGAAGAAGAAGCAGTAGGATTTTTCAGCAGGGACAATAAAGGAGCTAGAGTTCGATACACAGTTTGCGAGAGAGTGTGCATTCACCAGTTCTTTGTCAGTTGTTACACAATCCAACATCAGATGGGAAGACATAGTTGAGGATGACCTACTAACACATAGTAGTGATTCAGAGGGAGATCAGACTCAGTTTCCTTGGACACAATCAATGGGGGTGACTGGTCCACCAGAGACAACTTCAATTTCAGATTTGACGAGACAGAAGGTTTGTGCAGAAGCTTCAGATCATCAAATATTGATGAGGAGGATCGGAAGGGAACCATGGAGGATTGAGCCTCACTTGGCTATAGAGACGAGCATATCAGGTTCTGGATCCACTTCAGGTGGAAGTGACTTGGCGAGAGGCCAAGTTGATGATCTTGATGAGATACCGAGATCTAGGTACTCTTGGTGAGAGACCAAGAGGGGGAGACTCTTGCTGAGATGTCAAGAGAGTGACTCTTGGTGAGATGCCAAAAGTAGTGGCCGTTGGCGAGATGTCAAGAGATATATATCCTTGGTGGGAGACCAAGGTGCAGATCTTTGGTTTGATACCAAGATCTAGGTGATCTTGGATAGGTGGAGAGACACTTCCATCTATAGATAACACAGATTGAGCATATCTCTTACAAAGATTACTTTCATTGATTAGGGTACAACCATACTCACCGAGTATATGCCAGGAGGCAACCATGTCCACTATAGGGATGATATTGGTGGTGACGGGAACTTTCCTCGGTAAGAGGGAGTGTTGAGATTTAGGTACCTTGGAAAGTGGTCCCCATGTGTTTATGAGTCTCTAAACACAAAGGGGGAGACTATTACCCTTGTACTTTACTTTATGATTATAATTTCTCTTTGAATTAGGAGATTTAAGTCAAAAGTGAAATATGTCACTTAAGTCATTAAAGTGACAATTAATTCACAAAGTGGGTGAATTAATAGACATAAATAAAACAAAGGAAAGTGGGTTTCCTAGGTGAGATTTAGGGATTGAATCTCACCCATTGATTAGACTTGGTCAGATTGGATCTAGGCCATTGATCTTTTAGGGTTTGGCCAAATGAGGTTATAGTGCATTTATGAGATTCATTCTTTACTTGTGAGAAGAGGAGAGGAGAAGGAGCACTTGGGTGCATTTATTGATGAGAGGAGGGATTTCTTGAGGAAAGGAAGGTGCACAAGCTTGAGGGTTTGGAAGGAGCTTGGGATTGGCACTAGTCTACCATCGAGCACTTATCATGGAGGATGGGCTACTTTGTGATGGAATGCACAAGCTACTAGAGAGGGGCACAAGCACTTGAGGAGGGTGAATTCTTGAGAGGAGAGGCACATCTAGTTGAGGTTTCAGTTCTTGTTGAGGAGAGGCACATTCCATGGGATATGGAGGGCACATGGCAAGGGAGGATACATTCCATTGTTTAGTTATTTCTTGAGTAGGGGTGCATTTGCTAGGATGAGAGGCACATCCTTGAGAGAGGGAGTATCCTTATAACTTATGGGAGGTTCTTACTTCATGGAGAGGTCCACTTCACTTGCTTAGGCGCACTCTAGGGAGTAGAGGGAGCAAGGGTGAAGGAGAGGGAGCTACTTATGGTTTTTTCTTTAGGAGGGCGCACACTTGAGGAGGGGGCGCACTATCTCTTTGTGGGATGATTTATTGATATGAGGAGGTTACTACAAGGGCAAGAAAAAGGCAAGCAATAGTTCAAAGGTAAAGCAAGAGCAAAGGCAAGAAAAGGCATCAGGATAAAGACAAAGGCAAGCAAAGGAGGAAAGGCACACCAAGGCAAGGGGCGCCTTACTTCACAAGGCTTGTGGGGAGTTCTTCAAGGAACTCCAAGGCATCCGAGAGTGGTTGCTATTGTACCAAGTTCACTTGTATATGTTTCATGGGTTGTACATTTTTCTTTGAGGCCTTCTATATATATCTGCTCCAAATTGGTTTTCCCCATGGGGGTGTTTTTCTAGGGTCATGTTGACCAAAAACATGTGTCAATTTTATGCATGCTTAGAAGTGTAGATCATCATTTTAAAGTTAAAATATATAGAGGTAGTGTTATTTTTTTTTATGCATATTGCATGTGCTAACATTGAGTAAAGAAAACACTTGCAAGGGCACCTCAAAAGGACACTTAACCATCAAAATATTGAGTTGAAAGTTGGTGATTGTTTGTTGTCCTTAAAAAACAGCAAGGGACAGCCACAAAGTTGAAACTTAGAGCCAAACTAAGTTCAAAGACAGACCTTAGTTGGCAGCCTCATAGGACCTCAGAAAATCTACATGGTAGCAGAGCCAATGGTGGCTTAGACTTGCTGATTTTTGAGCATTTTTGTGGATAGTTCAGGGCAGATTTTGGACAGGTTTTTGACAGAGTTTGTGGATAGATTGTGGGCAGGTTTATTGGGAAGTTCAGGGCTGATATTTAAAACTTGTGGACAGCCTCTTTTCACACATGCATGGACAGGAGTGAGGTTGTATTTCACAACCTCTTTTCACACCTATATTTCTAGGAGTGAGGTCGGTGTTCGTTTTCCTCTTTTCACACCTGTGTTGACAAGAGTGAGGCAACGTTCCTTTGCAATTGGAGCATCAATTGGAGTGCATTTTGGCAGTCATGTTAGCATCTCAGATGCATGTGGAGGATAGCCTAGCTGGATCTAGCAACAAGCCGCCTTGGAAGGCGAGGATTGTCTTTATCTTGGAGGACCTCAAACTATGGGATATAATTGAGGTGCATGTGGTTGTTCCTCCTGCTACTGCTCCCATATTGATAGTAGAGTTCAGGAAGAGGAACAACAAGGAAAAGAGGACAATATGTGATTCAGTGTGGGATCACATCATTCCCCACTTGACTGGGAAAGCTTGGGCATATGAGATGTGGGCATCTCTATGTAAGCTTTATCCGAGCTCTAATGAGAACCGGAAGATGGTTCTTCATGATCAACTGAGGGGAATTTACATACTCCAAGATGAGTCAGCTACTTCTTTCCTTGTTCAATGCACCAAGATCAGAAACGAGCTTGGAGCCATTGGAGAGGTGGTGGAACACAATTCTATGGTGAGGACATCCTTAAACAACTTTACCAAACCATGGGGTCCATTCGTTCATGGCATTGTTTCCAGGGAGGTCATGCCCACATGGGAGAGGATGTGGGATGACTTCATCCAGGAGAAGACTAGACTTGTGGCAGAGGCTTCTAGACAACATCAA
>WSFP011532094.1:0-11998 GCA_009831015.1 Picea engelmannii
GATTGGATATTTTACAGTATACAAGGTATGGAACCTAACGTTCCATAACCTCTACCCAATGTTTCTTATGAAGGAATGATCAAATATCCAACTTTTGAGACCAGAAGCATAGCTCCTGGAAGTGACCATCAAATAGAAGAACTGGTCAAAACCTTCATAGAGAGCGTTGAATCTTACATGAACCATATTTTTACCGATCCTCTTGTACCACAACTCGTTGATCCACCATCCACGAGATATGTTGATGTCTACTATTTACCATCTAATTCCACTGCTACACAATCTTTTGGCATGGACCCATTATCTTTTGGTTGATACTGTTGGTGCTTATTTTGTACTGGAAACATCAGTGACCCAGGTAATCCTGACTCAACCACTTTTGCATACATCTTCCTTTTCACATGGGTCAGGTAATATTCCTGCTTCATTATTTCCAAACATGCACACACCAAGTGCTTTACTTGGTCATTCCATCGACCATATGGCTAGCAGTAAAGTCATTCATACAACCACAGTTCCACAAGTTACTCAGCCTCCATGTCAACCATGGTAGATTAGTATACCCCACATTGGATGTCAATATTCAATGGGAGTCCAACCTTCAACTAGGGGGCAACCTTCATCCGTGAGGAAATGTTTTACTAGGGGGAACCTACTTGGTCAAAATAACAACCTGCTTAGGGGCACTCTACTCCTTATAGTCCTTCCATCCCTAATACCACTGGCATGTATCTTGGACATCCATTTCCAATAATTTCTAACCCTTTTTGGGGTCAACCTAACCTGACGAGTATTCTTATGTAAGGAACTTTTCCTTTTCATTGTGTAAACCGCATGATTCTGATAAAAAAATCCATTTAACCTCAATACATGGGGGGACCATCAAGTCAACCATAGTATGTAGGAGGCTCATTTTTTTCGTCACAGTATATGGGTGGAAAACTAGGAAAAACTCCTTATATGGGGGAGGGGGAGGGGGGGGGGGGGGAATCAGGAAAACCCCCTTACATGGGTGGACAACCCGACTACCCACCCTATATGGGAAAATCATCTAGATTTTCCATCGTGCCACAACCCAGATACATTCCTACTAGTATTCCCATGCCATATGATTACCACCAGTATCTAAAGGCCAACCAACAACTTCCATTCTCAGCTACATTATATTTTCTAGATCTGTCGCATTTGACCAATGATACCATCCAACATTCTTCATTTTGTCCTATCATCCCTGCCAAATTATTGTCCGACATCCCAAAATTTGACAAAAAACCTGGGGAATACCCTAGCAATCATGTTATGAATTTCCATTTATGGTGTTCTTCCAACTCTTTGATGGATTTGCATAGTATTTGGACTTGGTTTACTCCTAGTCTGACACACTTTACTATTTGATCCCTAATTCTCCTCAGCCATCGAATGATCCAATAAAACCTACTCTCGAACCAAGTTCCATTTCATAGACAAAAATTACTTTTTCTCCTACTCAAACTTCTAAGGTGAATGCGATCTAATCCTCTTCATATCATCAACCAGGAGGTAAGAATAAAAACAAGGGTAAATCCAAGAAATCGTCTAACCAACAGGATAATCCTACGTCTATTGATACTCAACTAACTAGGAATCCTAAGTTTCCTGATATGATTAGTGAGGAAGACCACTACATGAAATATTTCCCCAATCATGAGGTTTTCACTAAATTTATGAAGGGTACCTCCCAACTGATTCAAAAGAAAAATTTGGTTGCACAAAATACTGCCCCTTCGCAAGGGGGAAATACAGGTCATTCCCACCATGGGGATTCTTCCACGAGCTCCTCTGAGGTGTACATGTTTAAGGCGATTAATGTGACAACTCGAGAAAATAATTATGACACTCCTCTGGGTGATCAGACTAAAGAAAAGGTTGTCGATCATCCCTCCACGTCTACTCCTCCTCCATCTTCCAGTCCTTTTTATATTGAGAAGCCAACCTCTTATGCAGATTTTCACCCACCCAAGAGCGTAATTCAAAAGGAAACATTTAATCCAAATTCTGACACTTCCTAAAACTACAACATCATTGAATATTTGGCGCAAGATCCTTGTGCTATGTCATCCCTTGAAGTTCTACAAAACTTTCCAAGTCAACGTAGAAGCATGTTTTCAACCATTGGAGCTCTGGATCCATAGGCGTCAAATCTGATCATGTTTAATCTAGATTACTTTAAGGAGTGGCTCTCCCACCACTTAGCATTCCAAATTCAAGTTTTGGTTGGTGGAAATAACATCCATTGTATTGTTTTGGATGAGGGATCCTCCACCCATGTCATGTCTTTGGATTATTGGAGAGCCCTAGGTTCTCCCAATCTTACCCTGTCTCTGACCACCTTGAAAGCATTTGACGGGCATGGTTTCCAACCTCATAGACTCTTGAAATATTTCTCTATGACATTGAAGGGTAAGACTGTTTTGGTTGATATCAAAGTAGTTGTTTCACCCCTGGATTACAATTTCTTACTTTCTCATATTTGGTTCTACATGATGTTTGTCGTCGCATATACAATGTTTCATGTCTTACGATTTCCCCATCAAGGAAAAATTATCATTGTTGACCAACTGGACTACATAAATCTAGATCTCCATAATGCTATGATGAATGATGTCCCTTGGATAGCCTATTCTTGAGATTGTAGGGGTAGGTCTCCTTAAGGATTCCTTTCTCATGGGGGTTTTTCCTTTACCTTCTCCTTCCATCCCACATGTTTCCATAGTAAATATGATTTCAACTCAGGTGCGATAATCCCCAGAATCATATGATCCTTTGGTAGTACTTGGTATGGACGAGAATAATTCATTGTCTCTGTCAAAATTTTTAAAACATGAAACAGACTCGCTTCCCTTCCAATCAAGTCTCACTCTGCATCGCATAACCTTATTTTTCTTCACCTCATGAAAATGTTCCCATTAGTAACAAACCTCCTAAATTAAGAAAGAAGAAGAGTCGTCGGAGAAAAAAAATCCTTGGGGGAAGGTCTCTAGCCTCTAGGCATCATGTTCAAGCAAACCCACCAACTTTTGTCATGCAAGCTAGGGGAAAAACACCTCTAGAGAGACACTCTGCTAGGAGTGATCCTTGTTTTAGGGTTGTCCCCATCATAATGTAGTAGTATTGTTTGGAAGGAGCTTAGTCTTTGTTCTATATCATACTCTTAAATTCATGAGAATAATTTACCGAGCTTAATATTTGTTCTTTCTCATGCTTGTTAGTACATGAGAATAGGTTATTGAGTATACTTTTATCACTTTTTTGGGACTCGTAAAATCTATATGAAAAAACAACTCTTTGGAGTCTCCTTTAAGCTCTTTTCAAACTCTCTAAACATGAAAACATTGTTGAGTGATCTTTTTTCCTTTCACACTCATTAAAATGTTAGAAAGGGAATATTTCGAGTGATAATTTACCCCTTTTTCATCCTCATTAGACTAATTACGAAAAAAGAATACTCTAGTCAAGCATGATTAGAATATTTCTCCTATGTATCATTTATACTTTTTTGAACCCTAGGGACTAACTTTACGAAAAAGTCCATTGTGGAGTCTTCTTTATCAAATCATTTCAGACTCTCGAAATATGAAAAGACCATCAATTTTTCTTTCCTTGGACTCATAATATATGCACAAGGAAGGACCCATATGGGAATGGACCCTTCCTTGTTCAAGTTCATTAAACATGTGAAGATGGGACTCATCAAATATGAGTTAACCGAGCATTGTTATCTTCCTCGATCTCCCTAGAAAACAAATAGGTACTCTCCTATCTGGGTGGGGGAAAAATTTGAGAAGTAGGTCGAGTCTTTAATTTATGGAAAATTGATGTCTCCCTTGGACATGGTGCTTGTTTGAATCTTGTGTGTCGTCATACTCTTTTGAATCCTTCAGAAGAGAACCCTTGGTTGTCATCTCATTCCATGCCTCTTCATACTCTTTTGAATCCTTTGAAGTAATCCATTGGTTGTAGCCACATCATCATACTTGGTATTCATGCTTTGTTGAGTCAATGTTTATAAGTCGTTCATTGTGCTACCATATTTTCAAGGGAATTCAACCTCTACATTTTCACCCATGTGCTAGTTCACCATCATTTGATCCATCACTATTCATCACTATCCTTATTTATTTCATGTCGATGATGGGGGATACATCATGGACCTCCTTTGAAGAGTCTATTTCCTTCGACATTGTCAAATTATCTGGGAATCAAACTTAGAAACCAATTGGTACCTTGGAGCTTGCATGCCTCAATGGTAGGTTTCCTTGCTTTTGATAGTGGGTTTACATCATTGACCCCTGATTGATTGATTCCACGAGTGTTAGAATTCAAATCATCTATTCACATTCAATGGAATGTACTCAGAGTACCTTCGGTGATCCAGGTGGATATCGGTGGCCACCCACCTTTTCCAATTGGCTCAAAATAATTTTCTAGCAATTTTGGTAATTTACTATTTTTAGCAGTTTTTAACTTCCAGGGCCATTTTGAGGTCCTAAATGAAGTTTTTTTGGGGATCAAGCTTCTCAATGATAGCCAAAGTCTCTAATTGATCCCCCTAAATTAAACTCCTCTATGATACCTTTCCAACAAGCTATCGTGCACCCCAAACGAAGATCGTACGCCTCAACGAATTTGATACATGAAACTACCCAAAACGGGGTCCACAAAACTGTTGAATTTTCATCTTCTGGTGCTAGGGTTTTGGATTTTATTTATGATAAAAATTCCTTTGGAGACTCATTGTAAAATCATCTTCTTTCGAATGCGAGTAGCAAGAACATCTCTTCTCAGAGATAAGCTACCACCATCACTCTGTATTTTTACAGTATTTGAACTTTTTCACTCATTAATAGAAAATTGTGTATTACTCTATTTATGTGTTTATGGTTGCATATATGATACATTTATGTTATATTATTGGATATCCAGGATATCTTTGTACATTGATTTATTATATCTCCTCTCTCATTTTGTGTCAAAAATAATATGGATCAGTGGTATCAGAGAAGGTTGCTCTTGATCGTTCTTTAGTGCATGGCCCCGACGAGGCCCGAGGATAGAAAGTTGGGTCTCAATATTTTTTCTCTTGAATACAATCACTCTCGCATGTCTAAGAAAACCTACATGGTGAAAGAAAAGAAAAACGACAGAGAAGCCAATTCTATTAATCTGTTGCTTGAGTAATATCTCAAGTGACAGAGGGATGAAATGATGGAGAATTTTCCCCACATCCTTCAATGCCTTTCAATAACAACAGGTGGGTCTTCACCAAGCGACCACTTTAGAAGTACCTCTCCTTTCAAGGTACAATTTAACTTTGATATTTCAATATTTGAAGGACAGATAGATGCGGATGTCTTAGAAAATTGGTTAAATTTGTAGAAGGTTATTTCTCTATTCATAATTTTTCTGACAGGGAAAATATCACCTTCTCACTCCTTAGGGCTCTCCCCCATGTCAAAAATTGGTGGGAAAATTACTGGGAGCAAAGTTCCACAGAGGAGTATGGAATAAATGGGTTGAAGGCCACTTGGGATTTGTTTGTGGATGTGGTAAAGGAACAATATTACCTTGTTGGAAACTATGAGGACCAATACATGAGCTTGACCACACTACAACAAGAGAGGGGCCAAGAAGTTCCAGAGTTCACCAATACCTTCCATACCTTGCACACCAAGCTGGGTATCAAAGAATCCAAACAACATTTGGTTTTGAAATACCATGGGGTTCTACACAGATACATCCAAATTGAAATGGATTTTTTGGACATCTCATCACTCAATGCTTCTTATCAATATGTTGCTAAAATGGAGCACAAATTTAAGCACCAGAACAAATGGGATTTTGGTTCTACATATATGAAACAACCAAAGCATGCTAAAGATGACCCTAACAAACAGTCTCCTAAAAACTAGTCCAAGCCAAAGGAAAAGAAGGCCCAAGGGTCACGGGAAGACAAATAAGGACACCGAAAAATGGTGTGATTTCCACAAAATCCCATGGAACAACACTGATGAATGTATCTCAAAACAGTCATTGGTGGCCAAGATCAAAGACAAGGAGCCGAACCCTGTTTCATAATCTGATTCTGAAAATACTGGTAAAAGATAGATCATCGACGCAGACCCCACTGCTATTGTTGTGACCAGAACAATTCAACCATAAGAACCAACATATCCTGAAGAGGGGGACTACCTTTTTAATTCACCGATGTGGGTGAAGGGGACCCCACTTCATTTTATTGTTGATAATGGAAGCTAGAAGAACCTCATCTCAGCAGAGGTCGTCAAACAATTGGGATTGTCAATAACAACACACCCACAACCATACAACATCGGGTGGCTTTGCCAGGGATGAGATCTTCGTGTCATCCAACAATGTCGATTGTCATACAACATCCAACCCTTCAAGGATGAGGTATTATGTGATGTTTCCCCACTGGATATATGTGATTTTCTCTTAGGAAAACCATATATGTGGAAGCACCATGCTATTTATGAGTCTCGACCTCACAGTGTCATTGTTTAACTAGGGGGTCATCTCTAAAGAATACCAAAGGTAGTTTCAACTATTTTTCTACCTAAACATTGCTACAAGGTAGTATCTCATACTACAAAATCTAGCTTATTCATAATCTGTTCAAAAGGTGAACAAAAGGATACTACAACCACTACAGCCTTGGCCCAAGCACCTTATATTCAAAAGAAGCAGGTCGAAAAGATTGCAACAAAGTGTAAATATTCCATATGCACACAAGAATCTCATGTAGCCATACTAGATAAAATGGTCCAACCCTTCCAGCCATAGGTTCGTGACAACCTTCAACAAGCTAAGTAATGCAACTTCTCCAACAAGGCAAGTAGGTCATCAAGATGCAGATTCAACAAATGCTTTTCCCTCTCCCTTGGGCACTCAATGCACTAGATACCATTTCTTCCTAATGATGGAGTATTGATCCAGGTGGATATCGGTGGCCACCCACCTTTTCCAACCAGCTCAAAACAATTTTTTGGCAATTTTGGTAATTTACTATTTTTAGCAGTTTTTAACTTCTGGGGCCATTTTGAGGGTCTAAATGAAGGTTTTTTTTTGGAGTAGAGCTTCTCAATTATATTCGAAAGCTCTGATTGAGCCCCCTCAATTAATATCCTTGACAATAACTTTCCAACGAGCAGTTTTCATATTCTGGGGTTAGGGTTTTAGATTTTATTTATGATAAAAATGCCTTTAGAGCCTCATTGTAAAATCACCATCTTGCGAATGCAAGTAGAGGACACATCTCTTCTCAGAGATAAGCTTCCACCATTCTAGAGAGTCTTTCACTCTGTATTTTTACAATCTTTGTACATTTAAGTTTAGCTCATTAATAGAAATTTGTGTATTACTGTATCTCTGTGTTTATGGTTTCATCTCTGATACATTTCTGTTATATTATTGGATATCCAAGATATCTCTGCACATTGATTTCTTATATCTCCGCTCTCATTTCGTGCAGAAAATAATCTGGATCATTGGGAGTCATTATCATTAATGGTGATTTCCCTCACACATGTTAATGATATACATCATTGACTGGTAATCGAGTAGTTTCTTCCATGCTCGACTCCAAGCCATCCATTTATAGGGATATATTCGTACTATTTAGAATTTGGATTGAGGACCCTGGCATGACTATCCAGTAAACTCCCATTATTGTTATCTTCCTTCTCAGGCTGCGATGGAGATTATGAAGTTGTGATATATAATGTGATATAGATCCACATTGTATTGGTATGTTTCTATGTTCTGTCATGTTGTATCTCCACTCTGTACAACCTCATGGCTACATTTTTATCAATTCAAGGAGATATGGATCCACATTGTATGTTTGGTGGCCATATCCTTAGTCAATGATTTCATGGATCCACAGTGTATTGGTCAACGACCATGCTTTGAGTTAGATTATTCCTAGTATGGGTATGCCTACCTCGAGGATGATCTATGTATATTGGTGGTTATTTTCTTTCTTTTCTGACAGGTCTTCTGATTTCATTCCCTTTATTCCAAATTATTACAAAGTGTTTCAACCATCATTTTCTCCTCCGATCTCACAGTTTTGGGGGAATCTATTATACACCATTTTGTCCCACTTTTCTAGGTGTCATAAGTGTCACACTTCGTTTTTCGAAGTGTCGCAAGTTTTTCACTTCACTCTTCCCAGTGTCTCAAATTCCATGGACCATTCTACTATGTGTCATACCTTATTTTTCACACTTTTTCTAAGTGTCACCACCTCAACACCATGCGTTAATGATCAATTACATCCCCTTTATCATCAAGACAAAGAAGACACCTTCAAACCCTGACAATTTGGCCTTTTTCACTTAACCTTGGCTTCATTTGACCATGGTCACCCCTATTTTCACTCTGGGAGTGACCATCCCCTTGACATAGTGTTATAGGGGTGACCAAGTGGCTCTGTCTATCCTTCTAGGGGAGATACCATGTAGATTTTGTCAAATCCCATGAATCTAGGCACATCTTTCGAGGACTTTTTGGATGGTTCTTGGTTTGTTTTCTTGTTTTCATCAAGATATGATTTGATCCTCCTTTTATATTATATTGGGAGGAAGAATAACCATGAAGATAACTCAAAATACTAACCTTATCCACCTTATCCTCAACCATGTTCCTTATTTACCCTAGTGGTTAACCCTTTATGCATCTATATAACCATGCCATTTCAGAGTGAGGGGGGATGGAAGATGTTGGGCGTAGGTCATTTTTCAGAGAAAATCATCACGTGGGAGGTGGATGTACATGTATAATAAGAAACACATGTAATGAAGACATGCATGAAAGAAAAGCAACATTTGTAAAACATACGCGCATGCAGAAGAGGAATGCATGCCGGGAACGCATGCAATAAGACCTAGCCATGATAGGGTTAGGGTTTTGGTAAGAATATGTAATGGCTAGTAAGCCAAAAATATGTATAAATAGGTACCTATGACTTTTAGGTCGGGGTTGGAACATTGTTTAGTAGTTTTTTTTTGTTTAATGCAACTGCAAGTCCGATCTATTTTTGTGAGTTGTTGAGCTGAGGAGAGGAAATAAGGTAGATCTTGAGGGTTAGATAGAAGGATGAGGAGCCTAGTGTGATCTATTCCTCCTGATTGTAGATCTCAACCTATTCTGATGGAGAGTTGTAATGTGTGAGGCACAATAGCTTTGGAACCAAAATAATAGAGGAGCAGAGCAACCAAATATTTGTGGACGTAGCCCAGGAGGGGTTAACAATGGTAGATCATGTGTTATGTGATTGAATGTTATGTATATATTTTGTTGTTAATTATTATATGCTAAGAATTCATATTGAAACTTTTGTAAGTCAGTAGGCCATGATGACAAAGATTGCAGGACAATGGAGCTGATGAGGGAAAGAAAATCAGACACCTATAGGGTGTAGGTAGAGATGATGACATGGCAAGCTGCACCACAATTTAACCAAGTACCATCCCCATATAAAACTGTGCCAAAAAAATATAACACTACACAACCGCAATACAATACCACACAACCATAGTATAATCCCACGCAGTATAACCAGGTTCCATAGTACAACGCACCGTGATGAGATTTAGTTGGCTACATAGGTGGATGATGAGGTAGAGGTGGATTTGGAAGAGGAATACTGCCAATGGTATTCCATAACTGTCAACAACCAGGACACTATGCAAGAGAATTTCCACTTCCACCTATGAAATGTATGTATTGTCATGCATCCGACCACGACACAGAAGATTGTCCTTCGGGAAAATCCAGGAAAAGAGAAATCAAAACAATCAGAATGTTCAATGAATTTATACAGAAGTGAGGGATGGTGGAATAAATATCAACATAGTTACATGCGGAGGAGCTAATACATGAGATGATGTAGTAAGACAATATCCATCACAACACTAATGGGTGAAGAAAAACGCCAAACCACAAAAGAAGTTTGATGCGTAGAAGGAAAAGGCAATATTCAAATAAGCCAGACAAGAATTCTTGAATCCAGACATTGCATCTACATCAACTGCACAACATACTTAGGACGTACCAATATATGAGATTCCTTCATCACTGGATCACACTAATGAAGCATAGACCACAGGACAAGTAAGTACCCTAAAGGCTTTTCTGCAATCTTGTGTTAAACTACTAAATGATCCATCATTTGTTAAAGTGTTACAAAATATGTTAGAAATATGTAACACATATGTAGAGGGAAATCTAGAATAGAAAATAATTAATCATTTGCATACAAGGAGGAGGACAAGTAGAGAATTCAGACTGAATGACAACATTGGAAATTTCAACATGAGGGATATCATACTGGATTTAGGCTCCAAAGGGAATGTACTACCAAAGAATACATGGCAATGTATGTGAGAGCCCACCTTAGGATATTCAATTGTTCAGATGAAACTAGCAAATCAACATAGGGTTCTGCCAATTGGAAGGATAAAGGGTGTGAGAATATATCTAAATGGAGTGTGCACTAAAGCCGATTTCGAAGTGATAGAAATAATGGATGTCACAACACCTTATTTGGCATTGCTTGGCTTGTATTGGGCATTTGATAATCAGAACATAATCAATCTAAAGATGAGGAAGAATACATTTGAGTTAGGAGAGTATAGAGTCATTTCTCCATTAGATCCATCCAAAGGAGAAAGGTTTGTAGAACCCACTTGTTTAGACCTGGAGGAAATTAACTAGTTATACATAACCACTTCATGAGAAGAAGATATGTGAACCCAAATGCAAATGGGGTACTTAGTTGGAGAAGTATCAAATCATATGCGTCATAATTAGATACAATTTTGGAGAATTGGCAGTAGAGATTACATGAAGTGTCCACAAGAAGGTGCACAAGAATATATCTCACAATAAGATGGGTAGGTATAGAGATAAGAGAACCTCCCAACTTTCATGGGGTTAATGGCATAGAAGAATTCTTAACAAGATACGAAGATGAATTGTTATAAAATCATAAGCTCTTAGCTCTAGATATAACACTGAATGCAACACCTACAAGATGGTGGGGTGCACACAAAGAGACAATCAAGGATTGGTACCAATGTAAGGGATTACTGCACATCAGATTTGACGCAGAATAGGGAAGAAACCAACTGCAGAGATATGATAGACATGGGACACCAAAAAAAAACTTGTAGAAGTGTAGAACACTATGGAGAATGAAACTGCCAGAAGAATGGACTCACCACTTTATTCACACATTGGAAGGAATTCCAACAAACTGGTATGTAGACCAGGAATTACACAAAGGCACTGCAAAATGGAAAGTATTACAACGAAATTTTATAGTCACTTTATCATTTGAACATGAGAAACCTAACATGGATTCAACACTCAAACAAATTAGAGGGGCAATATTCATTCAAGAACTAGAGGTTGAACTTATAACAGAGTATCAATAGAAGAACAGATAGAGAGTGAAAGAACTACTATCATTCTACCATGTGTAGGAAGAAGCACCAGATGAACATGACCCACGCAACATCCAAATTACAGAAATTGAAGGAGAAAGGGAGGTGGAAGGTCCATCTCTTGAATCAGAAGTATTTACTATGCCAATAAAGGTTAATAAAGTAAATATTAGGACAAATGATAATCCAAAAATGGCCAGTATCGGAGACTACTGGGACGAACAAACAGTAGAAAGAATAATAGAGTTTTTACGCAAGTAGAGTGACCTCTTCCCAACAACCTTTATAGAGATGAAAGACATATAATGAGAGATAGGAGAGATGAATATACCTCTGAAACCTGAATCTAGATCAGTCAGACAATGATCATATCGAATGAACCCAATATATAAGCAACAAGTAAAAGCAGAAATTGATAGAATGTTGGAGGCTAGAATCATAGAACCAGTGGAGGAATCTGAATGGGTAAGCCCTATGGTAGTTGAGGAAAA
>WSFP011532097.1:0-11997 GCA_009831015.1 Picea engelmannii
ATTTATCTTGGGAAACCCTCTAGGGGAAGAAAACCCAACAAAAACTTCCTTATCATAAATGGCTTATACAATGTTCAAGAGATAACTCAAACCAATACAGAAAGTCCTCCCCAAGAGATGCACCACCCTTCTTCTCCTCTCTCTCACTTCCAATTGCAGCTTGCCTCATAAGATACTGAGCAAGTGAGTGTGTCTAATAAGTGAGGCCCTAGCCTCTTATTTATATCAATCTGGCACGTGTGAAGAGTCACCATCTAGCAGGGCCGACCTCTCACTCTGGGTGGGTAAACCCACCTTTAATTAATTCTGGGTCTTCCATTATAACTGCTGGGGCCGACTTCTTATTCTGCACTTTGTAATTGTCCGATGACCAATCCACAAAAGGGGATTTGGTCCTTATACAATTACCGACATGATTAATCCTCAATGGGGATTAATCCAATAACAATAATAATAATAAGAATGCTCTTTGCAGTTACATTATTTCAACACTACCCTCGGTGTTGGTTATTGAGCCACTCTCAGTTACAGATGAAGCTGTTGCCGTGATAGAGTAGAGGAGTTACTCTCAGAGTTCAACAACCACAATGGGAATGGAGCAGTCATTCTCAACTTCAGAGTAGCTGTAGGTGCAGAGTTCTAGTCCCGGAGGAATAGTTGCAGAGAGAGCAGAGGACATACTCTCAGGTAGTGAGACAAATAGTGCTTTGCAGAAAGCACATAGAGCTAGCACATGATTGTGCAGATTAAGTTGCAGTTGAACAAGTGTACTAGGTTGGTACAATGTGATGTGGAAATTTGGTTTCGAAGTACAGGACATGAAGACTCATGTCTGCAAGTTGAAGCAAGCTCCAAGAGCTTGGTATGGCAGGATTGATAGTTTTTCTGATGAGCTTGGGATTTACCAAGAGTAAAGCTGATACCAATCTTTACTTCAAGATTGTGGATGATGGATCGATTATATTGCTGCTATATGTGGATGACTTATTCTTGACAGATGAAGAAAAGATCATCACAGATTGCAAAGGGAAGCTCATTGCAGAATTTGAAATGAAGGATCTAGGCCTGATGCACTATTTCTTAGGTCCTGAAGTATGGTAGAGCCTAGAAGAGATTTTCCTTAATCAAGGAAAGTATGCTGTGGAAATTCTGAAGAGATTCGATATGATGGACTGTAGAGCCATGTTCACTCCTATGGAGACGAATATGAAGTTATTGGCTGATACTTTGTCAGAGTTAGTTGATGCTACTTTATATAGACAAATTATTGGTCCGTTGATGTATCTAACGAATACCAGGCCATATATATGCTTCGCTGTGAACACCTTGAGTCGGTATCTGGTGGAGCCTAGACGTGTTCACCTTGTAGATGCAAAGCATGTGATGAGATACCTTAAGGGTACGTTGGATTATGGTCTCTGTTATACTGGAGATTGTGACTTCATATTTTATGGCTATGCTGATTCAGATTGGGCTGGAAGTGCTTCAGACAGAAAAAAGCACTTCAGGATGTTGTTTCAGTTTGGGGTCAACTAGGACTTCGTGGCAAAGTAGAAAGCAATCCAATATTGCTCTCAGTACGACATAAGAAGAGTACATTGCAACATGCTCCGCCAGTTGTGAAGCCATATGGCTTCAATAGTTGTTGATAGGTCTGTTCGATTTGGAGATGGAAGCTACCATTATTCTATGTGATAACTAGAGTACATAAAGATGACAGAGAACCCAATGTTCGATGATAAGATGAAGCACATAGAGATCTGGTATCACTACATCGTGACATGGTGCAAAAGGGAGCTGTCAAGCTCCAATATGTTGGCACAGATGAGCAGGTTGCAGATGTGTTGACTAAGCCTTTATCTCGTGTGAAGTTTGAGTACTTCTGAGACAAGCTTGGTGAAGTCCGAAAGGACCTCCCTCGAAAGGGGGAGTGATGCTGATGATACTATGGTATCTTGACCAACAATGGGTAGCTCAGTTAGGATTTTATATCCTAGGGGACTGATCATCCCTAGTTAGATCCTGAAGGTCTGATAAGGACGGTCTGTTAGAGTACCTATCCATGTATATGCCAGCTGTGGTCAGTAGTGGTAGCTCAGTTAGGATTTTATATCCTAGGGAATCTTATGGTTCCTGGGCAGATCCTGAAGGTCTGGTAAGGATGGTCTGTTAGAGTACCACGTGGTAACTTGTTAGGATTTTATATCCTAGGGAATCATAAGGTATGGTAAGGATAGTCTGTTAGAGTACCACATATTTTGTTGTTGATGCACCTGCCTCATTCCGTTTTCACATATAGATGCTGATGTTCTAGCTTCGTGCTGTTGATGATGTTATTCCAGCTTCGTGCTGTTGATGCTGCTGTTGTTCCAGCTTTGTGCTGCTGATGTTGATGTTCCAGCTTCGTGCTGTTGATGATGTTATTCCAGCTTTGTGCTGTTGATGATGTTGTTGTTACAACTTCGTGCTGCTGATGTTGATGTTCTAGGAACAACTTCGTGCTATTGATGATGTTGTTCGAGCTCCGTGCTGTTGATGTTGTTGAACCAAATTCGTGCTATTAATGTTGATGTTCCAGCTTCATGCTGATGTTGATGATGATGTTATTCCAGCTACATGCTGTAGATGATGATGAATCCTATAGCGTTGACTGTATCATCCAGTTTGCAGCGCATTTCGCAGCGAATTCCACAGCGCCCGACTGTGTAGACCAGTTCGCAGCGCCAGGCACTGCGAAAAGTCCTGTAGCTGCCCAATTATCCAATTTGATCCCAAAAACACCCAAAAATGTTTCCCAGAGGTAGGTAAGCTTGTAGAAGCCTCCTAATAGGGTTTATGAATGAAAATTCAGGTATAGGCATTATACTTATCCAAAATATTAAAAAATGCAAGGCTAACCATTTCCAAAATTGAGATTCTTTGAGCTCACTTCACTTCACCTCCCGAGTCTAGTACTCCTTCTGCTTGTATCTTGAGCTAACACATTCAAATTTATTTGGGCTAGCTCTTCCTTGAAAGGATACAACTCCAACTTAAGCTTTCTAATCTGAGATTGTAAATCCCTATTCTTCCTGTATAGATTCCTAAGATGCCTATGGAGGGGCAGAAATCTCTTTGCTATAAACTTGGATTTATCAATGGTTTCCAAATACATATCCATCAAATCTTTCAACTTTTTCCTCTCATCCAACCCTTCTCCCTTCAAGTGAGCAATCTCCTTTCTGGCATCTCTGAGTTGTCTGATCAGTCTTTTGAAGGTATGGTTCTCAGCGGGAGTGGTTATGTCTATGACTTCAACATGTTTTTCAACAGTCTCAATTTTACCTTTATCCTTCCTCTTGACAAGAGCTTCTATTATGACCTCTATTTCAACAGTTTCCTTCTTGGATGATGACCTGGTGAAGGGTCTTCTAGCTTTGGTTTCAACTGCAACAATGGGTGAGGGGAAGAGTAGCTTTCTTCCTTTTTTTCCTGTGGCTTTAGTTGATGGAATTTCTTCCAATTCTGGAGCTGGTTGGGGCGAAAATTCCCTTTGTTGAGAGTGATGAGCTCCCTCTTCTTCTTCTTGTTCCTTAGGAGATTAATTATTTTTAGCAATGTGTTTGCCCTTCCTCTTTCTACTTGTCTCTGTGTGAACAATACTATCAGCTTGAGGAGGGCTCTGCACTTTGGATTGTGGAGTGGGAGAAACATTCAATTGCAAACGTGCAGATGAAATGAATTGTTCCGAAGTTATGTTTCTCTTCTTCAACTCCTCCATCACAAGCATCCTAATCAACCCTGAGTGAAAAACACTTGTGTCCACAACCTTGGACTTGGATTGGACCCTGTCAACCATTTTCCCAATACTCCTAAATAAATAGAAAGGGAGGTTCATGAGGTCTTTTCCTGTGAATTCAACAAAAGGATAATGTGGTATTGGTAAATCATATTGAATCTAACCTCACAGGTGAAATATCTCTGGATCACCCTTAGCATCTTGTCAAATCCCTCAACCAAGTGGATCCTAGGCACTCCCTTTGATATGTTATCTCCCTGACATTCTGGTTTAAGGAACTCTTTAAAGAAGGTTGCATTTAAATTCATGGATTTAAACCATCTTTCACCATTGTTGGGTATCTCAGTAGTTGTTGCAATGGTTGCTTTAGATACCTCTAGTTCAAGGGTTCCCACCTTAGTTTTGGTTCCATCAAAATTTGAGGAAAACTCTCTGGCTACCTCAGGGTGCCTCCTCTGCATTTTTTGATAGAAATTGAAACATCCAACTCTCTGGAAGACCTCTCTGATCATAGGTTAAAAAAAAAATAACTGCATGTCATAGGGTTCGGTCCTGACTATGCCCCCACCCTTGTGAGCCTTCTTCTGCTGTGGTGTATCCATTTGCTATTATAGGAGGAAAACTAAGACAACAATTTGAGAGATGTAAGAAGGCCAAACAAAAGGACATAGATCTGAGGGTTTGGATGGATAGTCTTTTTCAAAGCTGGTTTCTTTTAAGGCTTTAGAGTCTTTGTTCTTATTTGAACTTTGAGCTTATGAAAGGGAAATCAATGGTTAGGAAATAAAATAAAATCTAGAGGAAAAATAGATATGCAAGGAGAAAGAAGCCGCAGAAGTTTTAATATAACACTTCACCATCATTTGCATGATCATCACAACTTTAAACAAGCTTCCTTCCATTTCCTACATAGAAATAATTTAGACTTGAAATACAAATGGAAATTTTAAAGGTAATCAACTGATACCAGTTGTATGGTAAGAGGATAACGGTGTTGAGTTGATGTACATGTTTGCGGTGCCAAAACAGGGGATTCATAGTAGAATCCATAGTACACACAACAAAAGCCAAGTAAGAGATAGGCACAGTGGCTTTGACAACAAGGTTGCTCGATCTTAGTAACAGAGGATAAAAACATTGCAGTTGGATGAGAATTTGTGATAACAAAGGTAAAGGGGGAAGCTTGGTAATGTGGATCATCAATTCGCAGCGCCTAGGAGAGGAAACACAAGCACATCCTTAATATGATCTTCAACAGGGCTTAAAAAACTCAAGGAGTACCTGGAGACTGTGGCTTAAAAGTTGATATGCTTCATATTGGATGAAACCCCTTGCAACAGGTCTAACCTCCAATTCACCTTCGCTAGCCAATTGGCAGTAGATTATGTAACACATGTATGAACTTAGTAGTTTTTGCAGCGCTGAACTAGGAGCAAATTTGAAATCTTGAGAAAATAGTTAGGAAAGCCATAAATGCTAAAATCCAAGATTATTTCCTTCAAATCATGAATGCTGAAAACAAGGAGATCAACTGACACAAGCCTCATAAGTGAAATAATGGTGATGAGGGAAGATGTACTTGAGATGTGCTACAAAATGTCCTGATGAGATGGCAACGTACTAAAACGAATTTGATTTGACCTTCTAATGGGTAGAGGGACACAGTTGAGGGGTTTAAGTGCATAGTGGAAGTTGTGACATGTCAGGGTAGTGGTGGCATAAGGATGATGGTGATGACTATCTAATCTTGTGATGAGATGAATATATAAACCAAAGGTTTGGGCCAACATCAACCTTAATTTATTTGTGCTAAGACCTAAGAAAACCATAAGGAGGAGATCAAAAGTAAAACTTAAACAAGACTGAGGATAAAAAAAATAAAAATTCTAAGGACGAATTGACCCATAACAAATTCACGTGACCCTTAACAACTTCATGTGATAAAATTATCAGAGCTTAGGGTGTGAAAATAACTCAATAGTGGCAGACTTTTGAGCCTACGTAGATCCTTGTTTTAGGGTTTGTTTTGCAGATCAACAACAAAGTTTTTTTTATCTTCAAATCAATATGGCTTCATCTTCAGTCAAAGCATAATATAGGCTTGAAGGGCCCTCCAAATTCAATGCTTGGAAGGCTAGGGTGTTTAACATACTGGAAGAGGGTGTTTTGGATGAGCTAGTTACCAGGGTGATAGAAGAACCCACTTCAAATACAGGCAGGGAAGCATATAAGAAGAGGCAAGCCAAAGATAAAAGAATCATATTTGATTTAGTTAAGGACAACATGATGCCCCTCATTGGTCATCTAACGATAGCCAAATAATTCTTTGATTCCCTAGAAAATTTATATGAAAAGAAGGCTCCAACTCATAAGAGGATATTGAAGAAACAACTACGTACATTAAATATGGGGAAGGAAGAAACTATGTTTTCCTTCTTTCCCAAGATTGCTCAAACAAGAGATCAGATTACAACAATTGGAATTGCAGTGGATGATGATGACCTTGTAAAAACTGTAGTTGATGGCCTCCCTGACTCATGGGAGACTTTTCTCTCTTCGGTCAACGGAAGAGAAGTTCAACCTAACTTCGAGATATTATGGCATGATTGCTTGGAAGAAGAGAGTAGACTCAAAAGCATGAATGAATCCTCAATAGTAAGAGATCATGCTCTTTCAGTCAAAGCCAAGAGATAAAACAAGTTTCCTCAGCACAAAGGCAAAGGTAAGAAACCCCAAGGTAAGCAATCTCAATTTCACTCCCATTTATCTAAAATAAGATGTTTTAATTGTAAAAGGCCAGGTCATTATGCAAAACACTGCAAGAACCCTCCTTCACAACAGAAGCATAGAGGCAAAATTCATGCTTCAGTTGCAACCGAGGAAGAAGAACCTCAAAGAAGAAGAACCAAGGAATCTACTAAAGAGAAAGGACAACGCCAAGAATGCTATCTTATCTCAGCTCTCTCTGACACTATAACCAAGTCGGATGATGTTTGGTTAATGGAAAACGGGGCCTCCAAACACATGACAGGCTTCAAACAAAATCTTGTAAACTATCGGGATAAGAAGTTCAATGTGAAGTTAGAATTGGGTGATGATGGCACCTATGACATCAAAGGGTTTGGATCGACATCTTTTCAGCTTCAGACATGTAATGTATTTCATATCGATGAAATTCTTTATGTTCCTGGATTAAAGAAAAATCTCATCTCAGTTGCAGTGCTAGAAAGAAAAGGGTACTTAGTAGCTTTCACCAAAGGGAAGGCCCCGATGTGGCACTCAAATGGGAGTTTGAGCTCAGCTATGACAATCAGAACTCAAGAGAGTGGAATTTACAAAATCACCGGTCAAGTTGTTCAAGCATTAGCTCACAAGATGATAAACTCATGCGAGCTATGGCACACAAGGATTGGACATCTCAACTACAACGCATTCCCAGGTTTTCAAAAGATGGTAACATGAATGCCAGTTTTTTCATTTGAGCATGATAGCGTTTGTAGAGGCCGTGCTCTCGGTAAGAATACAAAGAAATTTTACCCTCACAGTAATAGAAAAACTAATGGAATTTTAGATCTTATTCATTGTGATCTTTGTGGACCTATGACTGCTCCGTCCATGAATGGTTGTCATTATTATATCATTTTTATTGATGATTGTTCTTGTAAAACTTGGACTTATTTTTTGAAAACTAAAGATGAATCTTTCAACAAATTTCAGGATTTTAAGAATCTTGTTGAGAATCAGACATGTAGACACATCTGTGTTTTCAGAACAAACAATGGAAAAGAATTTGACTCTCACAAGTACGATGATCTCTGTCGGGCTTTAGGGATTAAGAGGGAGCTGAATGTTCCTTATAACCCTCAACATAATGGGGTTGCATAAAGAAAGAACAGAACAATATGTGAAGCAACCAGAGCCATGATGTATGATCAAAGTATACCTTTATATCTTTGGGCCGAAGCTACAAGCACTATAGTCTATATTCAGAACAAGTGTCCTCATAAATCCCTAGAAGAGAAAACTCCAAAAGACGTTTTCACCAGTAAGAAGCCTTCATTTGACCATTTGAGAATCTTTGGAAGTCCAGTCTACATTCATATACCTAAAGAAAAGAGGACTAAGTTAGAGCCCTTCAGAAAGAAAGGAACTTTTTTGGGATACAATGAAACCTAAAAAACATATTGAATTTATGTACCAGGGAAAAATTTCATTGAGGTCAACGGAGATGTAACTTTTCATGAAGAAGTTGCCTTTCGTCGTTCTAGAGAACTTCCATGTGATACAAAGGAGCAGGAAGCTCCATCTTTGGAACCTTCAGATACACCACTTCCAAATGAGCAGAGGGAGGAGACCATAGAGCCTTCATTGGATCCCATAAGGGATTATGTCGAGTTTCCCTTACAGAAACCTCCTGTTAAAAGAAATCCAGCTTGGTGCCAGGAAATTTTAAATTAGCAGAAAAGCATGCAACACCTAAAGGTACCTTTAGAGAAAGCAAGAAACCAGATAAGTACTCCGGCCTAATAGCGCAGTTGGATCTTGTGATTGACTCAGAACCTTCCACCTTTGAAGAATCCTCCAAACATAAAGTGTGGAAGGATGCCATGATAGAAGAGTACGAGTCAATATTAAAGAATGATGTATGAGAAGTGGTCCCAAGACCTCATGGCAAATCAGTGGTAACCTATAAATGGCTTTACAAGATAAAGCATGCAACAGATGATAGTGTTGAAAAATTTAAAGCTAGATTTGTGGCTCGTGGCTTCTCTCAGAAAGAAGGAATTGACTATGACGAGATATTTTCTCCTATTGCCAGATATACTTCCATTATAATCATTATCTCTCTTGCTTCAATTTTTGATTGGAAACTTCACCAAATGGATGTTAAGACTGCCTTTCTCAATGGTGAAGTTGAGAAAGAAGTTTATATTGAGAAACATGAGGGTTTCATGATCAATGAGAAATAATCCAATGTCTGCAAACTTAAGAAAGCCTTGTATGGATTGAAACAAGCTCCAAGAGCTTGGTATGGAAGAATTGATAGTTTTCTTCAAAATATTGGATTCTCCAAGAGTATAGCAGATCCTAATATTTATATAAATATTGTGCAGAATCATCGTGTTATCTTGGTTTTATATGTGGATGATTTGTTCCATACTGGAGAGGAACATTTTATAGCTCAGACTAAGAGGGATTTATCAACAAAATTTGAAATGAAAGAATTGGGTCTTATGCATTACTTTCTTTGCTTAGAGGTGTGGCAGAAAGCGAGTGAGATATTTCTCTCACAAAGCAAGTATGCAGTTGATGTGCTTCGTAGATTTGGCATGTTGGATTGTAAGTCCATGTCCACACCTATGATTTCTAACCTGAAGAAGTTACATGATCAAGCTACAGGTTTAGATCCAGAAGACCCCACCGTATATCGCCAGATCATTTGGTCATTGATGTATTTGGTACATACCAGACCAAAAATTTGTTATGCAGTGAATGCCCTCAGCCAATTCATGTGTGAACCAAAACATATTCATATGGTTGTTGTTAAGCATGTTCTCAAATATGTTCGGGGAACTATAGTTTATGGGCTCAGATATACTTCCAGTGGAGGGGTAATTCTTCATGGTTTTACAGATTCAGATTGGATGGGAAATACAGTGGACCAGAGGAGTACTTTTGGATATTGTTTCAGTTTTGGTTAAGCTATTATCTCCTGGTCCAGCAGGAAATATGGCTACATAGCCCAGAGAACTGTAGAGGTAGAATACATTGCTGCAAGTGCTGCTATTAGAGAAGCAATGTGGCTCAAAAAACTACTCTCAGATTTGTTCAGTGATGAGTTGGAACCCACAGTAATCCACTGTGATAACCAGAGCTATATAAAGTTCTCATAGAATCCGGTGTTTCATGACATATTGAAACACATTGATATGAGATATCACTATGTTCGGGACATGGTGCAGAAGAACATTCTCAGTATTCAGTATGTTCCAACGACAGAACAAACCACAGATATTTTGACCAAGCCTCTGTCCTTGATAAAGTTTGTGTACTTTCGAGACAAGCTTGGTGTTGTTGAGAATGCCTCTCTTGCTGAGAGGGAGTGTTGAAATTAGTGCAGTTGCAAGAGCCATTCTCTGGGAGGATGGCATAAGACCCTAGCTGATATCTAGGGCCCCTGGTACACTCCTGGGGTTCTTGATTTGGGACCAAGTAGTTTGAGCCATGGAAAAAGATCCTAGTGAGGGCCCCCAATGTATTACTGGGGTTCTTGGTCAAGGACCAAGCAATAAGTCCCTAGATGTGTTTTAGGGCCCCTAGATGTGTTCTAGGAAATCCTTGCTCGGTGCTTGGATTGATCCTTGTATGTGTTCCTTGGTGGTTGATGATGTAAGTCCCTAGATGTGTTCTAGAGCCCCTTGATGTGTTCAAGGGAATCCTTGCTTAAACGCTTGGGTTGATCCTTGGTCTTGTACCTTGGTGGATGAAAGACCCTAGATGTGTTCTAGGCCCCCCATATGTGTTTTGGAGTACCCTGGTCTTGGACAAGGTAGTTCTTGGTTGGCTACCAAGATGTGATGATGTGTGATCTTCTTCTTCTCTCTCGGGATGGTCCATGAGACCTAGGAGCAGCTAGAAGATGGACATGACCACATCACTGGTTTCTCCGCTTCTGCAGGGATGATAAAAGCTTATAAGTTATCATGAGACATATGTGGATAGTTTGCCTTTGAAGAACACCCCTTTGACTTTGTCTTGCAACCTCCCCTTGCTTGATTTATCTTTCTCCATCTTGCTTGATATTGAGTTGGTCTTCTATAAGTCACTTTGACTTATTTGACTTTGTGATTATTATTTTAAGGAATTAAAATATTAATTTTTATTTATTTTATTATTTAGGTTTTTAATTAAACCTAAATTCTAAACCTTCCCATAACTATAAATTAAGACTTACCCCTCTGTCATTTTACACTCACTTGCTCTCCTCTTCTAAGTATGATTTTCTGCAGCTATCTCAGATTGGCTCTTGTGTTGGGTGTAGGATCTTCTTGGTGGACTCTCTCACTTGTTTGAGGTGCTGCCTCCCGAGATTTTGTTCCTCTTTCTGGCTGGTGGTTATTTCTGGTCCTCTTTCTGCTGGGTGTTGGAGCCACGAACCTCCCTTCTGATGTGTATGAGTGTCGCGGGCCTCCCTCTTGGTGCTGTAGGTCCCGCAACCTTCTTTGGCCCTTTCTCCTTGCTGTCACTGTGTGTTGTGAGGATGCCGATGCCTCCTAGGAAACCCTTTGGCTCCTCCCCTCTTCCTTCCTGCTGCTGCTGTGTGCCTGAAGGGTGCCGCTGCCTCCTGGCAGCCCTTTGGCTCCTCCCCTCTTCCTTCTTGCTGCTGCTGTGTTCCTGAAGGGTGTCGTTGCCTCCTCCTCTTGTGATTGGTGGGGTTATCACCTGCTGTCCCTGATGTTGCTGCTACCTTCTACTATTCTGCCTTGAAGGTTTTTTATTATAGTTTGTCTTGGACAATTTTGGTTGAGCCTTCCTTGTGGTCTTTGGGTTTACCTATATCAACCCTTTCTCTTGTTGAGTTCTTCTTCTTAAACTGTCCACTTATTGATCATGATTGGATCAAACCCTTGAGGGTTTGATCCATGACCTCCATAGCTTTTATGAGCATATAGAATGAGGACATCCATACATTAGGTACCTCTTTCTTTCATTTTTCTAAGGTAAAGTTTAGATTTGATTCTACTATTGTTTACTTATGTTTCTAACATAATTTAATATTCAAAAATGTTATTTTTCTGTTCTTGATCAGTCCTAGATTAAGTCTGTTCTCTTTAGCATATTCAGTCTTGTATTTTCAGTATTTCATCTACTTCAAATTTTATTTTAAATCGATGATCTGTATGTACTGTAGAGTTCAATTTTGAAAAGATATCTCTGTTTTATTTTCCCTAAAAATCTAACAGTGCTCCTTGTCTTCTTGTAGCATCATTGAGGTGTAGGGTGGAATGTATGTATTATCTAATAAGGACAATGTCTAAAGTCGATATAGGTGAGTTATGTGGAGTTCAATTGTACCTATACCTTCAATCTCTCACGCATGAGCATTCAAATGGTTATAAATCCATAAATTTTGGGATGTTCAATTCACAAATTCTCATTGTTAGTTAGCAAGAGAACATTGAGCATATGAGTTTTCTATCCAACATATTCTAGAGGAA